>VZQC01003820.1:248291-337534 GCA_009823505.1 Rhizomys pruinosus | reverse complement strand
CTTGGACATATATTCTGTGTGTGACCAGTTGTGGAACTCTGTTATAGCCTCTATCTGTTACATAAAGAAGCTTCTTTGTTGAGTGGTGTATAGTATACTTGGTATACTTGTCTGTAAATATGAGGATCCCTATTTAGCATACAGTAAGAAATTTCATTTGTCTAGAGATGTGACAGAGATAGGGTTAGATGACATGTGGGTGCTGGGAATAGAACCCAGGTCCTCTACAAGAGCAGCCAGTGCTCTTGACTGTCTCCAGCTGCTAAAATCTATTTTCTATTACAATATATCTTCTTGTCCCCCCAATATTCTGTATTTTATCTCAAAATAAGATAATCTTTAGTTTACTTCACCACAGGAAGCAAAAACATACATATTTAAAGAAATTTAGAGGGGAAGCAACCTCATATTTCAATACAGTGCAAGGGGCAAAGGTAAACATAAAATTAGAAAGCATTTTCCACTAAGATAGAGCAGAATTCATACATATGTACAATGTGTATAATATACACTAAATTAATATAAAATATATAAAGTTCTTTGTGTTAAAATTTGTAAAGTGAGCCCAGGGCATCTTAAAGGCCTCTGAGTAATCAAATTTGGTTAAATCTAATCATAAAATATTAATAATGTTCTGTGTTATAAAATATTGAATAAAAGGTAGAGGAAATGGATCTGAGTAAGCACTAGGAGTTTTTATGTAGAGCTTTTAGATTAGTTTAGAATAGTTTAACAGGCAGTCCTCTGAGCTTTGATGGAAGCATAGCAGAACAATGTTTTAATAGAAGCTATTCAAAGTATGGTTTATTACTATATGTTGCTAATTCAGTATAAGAATTAAAGAAAAAATTAGAGAAATTTTAGATTATTTATACCTATTATAAATTTCATTATTAATGGATTATATTTTGTTTATATTGTTAATTTCACTGGTTATTAATTCTTGATATAATACAGCTTTTTATTCTCTGATTTGGACATGAAGATGCTGTCTTGAATCAGGGAAGCCTGCTCTTCTGTGGGAGACTCTCAGGAGATCTGGTCTATAAAAAATAGGCCTTATGGATGGTGGAGGGTATGCATACCACATTTTTGAGGTTCTCACAAGGCCCTGGGTGATTCTATAAGATGTCAAATATTGACTGGACTATGACTCTTCAATGGAAGATTTCTGGAAATGGGAGTTCCTGGTGTTGTGGCTGCCTTTGAATCACATGCTTCTCTATATAGCCTGAACAAGCCCATTGATTCACCAAGAAGGACTTGATCAGAACTCTTTTCTGATTCTGTCAGGACCTCCCTATGAGGAGTGAATAGATGTTTCCTCACTTCTCATCAAGAAATGTCACTTGACATTCACAAACTAAGTTTAGAGGAAGACAGAAATGAATGTTTTCACTGATGATCTATCTTTTTGAGTTTTAAATAAAGACTATATAAGGCTAAGATAAATATTATTATAGTACAATTATTCTATATCACATTTTACTATGCTAATTGCTTAATAACATTATTATTATTATTATTATTATTATCATTAGTGGTGGTGGTGGAGGTGGTCTTTATGAGACAGGGTCTCCCCTTAGTCACAGCTGGCCTGGAGCTCCCTATGTAGACCAGGCTAGACTTGAACTCACAGAGATCCACAAGCCTCTGCCTCCTTAGTGCTGGGATTAAAGGCGTGTGCCACCATGCCTGGCTAATCACAGTATTGTTATAAACAAAGCAATTAACAATGAAAAGTACTTAATAACTAAGCAATGGACAGAAATAGCATCATTAAAAAAACTTACCTGATGTAAGCAATTATTTACTGATTCATTTATACTCAAAAAACTTAAACTAAAAGCTGCTGAAAACCAGTATGAGATTGTACATGCAGGAAGATTTGGACTAGATAATTTTGCTAAAATTTCTTGTACCAAAAATGATTACAAATTTAATGATATAATGTTTATTTGTTCCCCAATAATATTAACCTGTAGAAGAGACTCTGAGTTTTTAGTATGGTTCACTTTCTTTACATTTTCATTAAACCTAAGTTTATCAATAGAAATATAACAAATATTTTAAAAGTACAGTGTAGTCATCTGGCATCAAGAATTATGGGATTTATAGTATAAGTCAAAACAATCTTGTTGCTCTAGATTTAAAATCTGATGACAGAGTAATGAGGATACAGTTATTACTTATTACCTAATCTGTCCAATTTGTAGTAAATTATTTTCTGAAGCCAGTGGGATATTAGATTCTTCTGTCTTCTTTGTTATGGAGCTTTTCAATATTTATAGATAGAGATTATATATAACCAATCTTCTGGATTTGGGACTCATTTATTCTTTGAAACTAATAGTCTGAATAAGAACCCTCCACACGTTTTATACACCGTTGCAAAGTAGTTGTTTACTTGTCAGCAGGAACCTATAGTGTCCTTGGCAGATGAAGAAATTTGTTTCTGATGAATCCAAAATGAAATACAGACAATCCAGTCAGGTGCTGAGAGACATTCTCAGGAAAACACAAGCCAGGAAGAAGTCGGTAGAGATCCAGACTGGACTCAGAGCAAGAGTGTGAGAAAATTCACTGTGGACAGGCACAAATCAGGCATGCAGGGTGGAAGGATGGCAACTAGTACAATCCAAGAGAAAGCAGTTTTCTTTACCATACTGCAGAGTCACTGAGCTCAAAACTACATCCATCTATTTTTGCATGTTTTAATACCTAAAATATAGAGCTTATATTAAATCTATGTAATAAAAGATTAAATCGAATTAGTATGGTTTTACAGGAAAGAGACAGACTCACAGCAGTAAAATGGTCTAAATGAAATGGAAGTGACATATCGAATTTTAACTCTGACGACCCAAGGAGAAATTAAGAGAAAAATACCAGGAACAGATGGAGGCAGGGATGAAGTTAGGGAATAACAGAAAAGTGCGCACTTGTGTGTGCGTGTGTGCGTGTGAGCGTGTGTGCGTGCATGCCTGCGTGTGTGTGTGTGTGTGTGTGTGTGGTGTTAAAGGAAAAAGTGTGGGTAGATGAAAGATTCAAAGCAAGAACAAACAAAAAAATGATGAGAATGGTGAAGATTACAGATTTCAAAGAAAAATATATTCAGATTTCCTTTTCTGTTATAATGAAAAGAATGATGATAATGACAACAGAATAGCTTTCAATGCCAATGTTCTCTTTTCTGATGAGCTTTGAATCCATGCTTAAATAATGCATAACTTCTAATTTAACTGACCGCTCGATATTGTTGAAACAGATAATCTGGTAATACTAAAAGTAAGTAAGCAGTTATTCCAAGACATGAGTACTTACTTATAACAAGTTTCCTAGCCAAACTTCTTAGAATTAAGGATAATAGTTTGCAACCAGGTTATCAGGATGAATCTCACATGGGCTTGTAATAGAATTTAATAGAAACTAGTTGAGTGTTCTCTCTATCTCTATCAGTAAGCAAATAATAGTCTATATTTGGCATTTGGCTGATAGATTTTCTTAGGGATGCAGGTATGTATGCTTCAAATATAAATAAGAATACGAAGCCAGGCATAGTGGCACATGCCTTTAATCCCAGAGGCAGAGGCAGGTGGATTCTCATGAGTGCAAGGCCAGCCTGGTCTACATAGTGAGTTCCAGGCCAGCTGGGACTAAAGGGAGACCCTGCTGGAGAAGACCAAAAAAAAAGAATATGAAGTTTTCAATATCTGTTAAGTATTCATTACCAAAGAGTTCCTCATATGGTCTCACTTGAAGGAGTCTTTGAACATTCATTACTGGTCTTTATTCTCTACTCATGAGCCTAAAGGTCACTCAAATGCCAGAGAGATAGGCACAAGTTCCAGCAATTACCAGTACTCAGGACCTAAGTGCTGTCTTCCCCATCTTATATGCTGCCAGTTTACCAACTAAACCTGCCCAGCTGATAGGTTTTGCATTAAGACTACTTCTTTTTTTATTCACATAAATTTATTTTTATTTTTTTAACAAATCTAGACCCATGTTCCCGCCCATTCCCCCACCCTGCCAGAGCTCATGCATTCTGCCAAACATGCTTTTCATCTCTTTCTCAGTCTTTCTCAATATTCTCCATGAGGAAGTTGACTATTTTGAGCAGAAGTTCACTGTTTCAGTCAGTAAGACTACTTCTTTGAAAACTTCATTCTATATTCAAATGGATTTTTCTCACTCATAAGCTATCATAATTGTGTACAGCTTTCTGAGTCCATCCATACTTACTAGTTTAGATTGTTCTATGAGGATATTTCTTCCACGTTGCTGATTTTTCATTCATATCACTGATTTTTCTCTCTATTTGATCCCTGATTTTCCTTTTCAATTTCTGGATTGATTTCATCTACTTTTAAAATCTTCTTTCTCCAAGGGGAGAGCCAATAGCCAATTAGATTTGGGATATACAGGCACATGGCTGCCTCTGCTGCACAGTATTTCCAGGCAGGTGAGGTGTATCTGGTGCCGACGGTGGAGTCTTGCTTGACTCAGGGAGACCCATATTTGCTTTATTGGTTTAGTGGCCTTTGGTAACACTCTCTGGCATTCCAGAGGCCATCTGTACACTTGCATGTGTGGTCTCAATACATCCCTCCCATGTTAACGTCAGGTCTTCGGCAGCAGGGTCTTATTGCCTCTCCTCCTGTAGGTATCCCAACTTAGAGGCAAGGAGCCCTTACCTTTTGTGGGGCCTTGGATCCCCTGGCCAACATCCACCTGGTAGAACAATCCATTGCTGATGTCAGAGCTCCTGTATTAATATATTTTGCCTGAGTGCATAGCCCTAGGACTTTAGTATTATATTTGGTTCTGAACAGAGAGTAATCCCTTCCACAGTTCCCATGTCTAGTAGTCAATTAAAGAAAGCAGTTTTACCGGTTTTATAAGAGATTACCTCTACAATAGTTGTCTCCAATTTACAGTTGGGGAGNAAGGCCTCCTTTCTGCTGGAGAGATGCTACTGAGGTGGCCACCAGAATTTAATGTGGTTCCAGGCTCAGAGCTGTCTGTCAAACTCCAGGGTTATTCTTAGTAGGATATGTACTAGGCCCCTATGTGTATGGCTAGCTCTCCTTGAGCTGAGCCTGTTGAAGTCAATATCCGTTACCATGTCAGTGTCTGGACTTCCTGCACTCTATTCCTTTCTCCCTGGATTTTCTCTCACAGGGTCTGTGTCACGTAAAACTGGGGCTCAGTGACCTCCGGAAGTTCTTGAACTCAGGTCCTAGGGCACCTCAGATTTAAACAATTCTCTCTCAAGACGGCCACTGCCCTTTCCTCTATCACCAACCTGTCTACTGGAGGAATCATGGTTTCACCAAACACTGAAACTGACCTTGAGGCTTGGGCATGCTGTGGGCTGGCTCTGAATGTAGGTTTGTCAAACTTCCATTTGTTCCACCTTCAGGAACTGCTGCTTCCCTTCCTGTGCCAGGGAGCTGGGGGCTGAGGCTGTATGCTGCTAATTTCTGTGTGTCACCTCCTTCTCGCACCCTTTTTGTCTGGTATCTGTTCACTGCCATCACAGATTTGCAAAGCTCTTCTATTTCCTTATTTTGAATGAAGTGTTTTTATTTTTATTTTCTTTAAAGTCTGACTGTCTCCTTCCCTGGCTTACACAAAGGCAGCTTCTTGTCTGCTGTCTTACCGAGAAGTCTTTGTTGGCTTATACCTGTCTTATATATTTTCTTCTCTCATTGCAAAACTTAAGTTGTACTTCATCTTCTACCATCCAAAGACTAACTTACAATGTAAATATTGTTCCATATGCATTTACATGTAATACTTCTGTAAATATGTGTAGATCTCATCATGACAGATATTTGTTGGTGTAAGAAAAATATAAATATACTATTGATGTCAGAAGTTGGGGACATTTGAGTTAGCTTCAATCACTCCAATCCTTAAAGTAATGATATTTTCATGCAGTTAGAACTACAGGAAAATTGGAAAGTGTGGAGACTTTAAACCCCATAGTGCTTTGAAGTATTTTTGTGTTCTGAATGTTTGAATTTTCTTGTCTGTTTCTTGCCATGTGGTAACTATACAACCTGCCAAAACATGAATGAATAAATAAAAATAAAGGAGATCTGCTGAAATTTCTTTTCTATTTTAGTTAGAAATTTTTATGTAAGTCTTAGAGGTTAGAGAACTAAGAAACTGAACAAAAATAGACAAATGTTTAAAAATATTCAGGAATTTTAGACATAAGAAGAAGCTATACCAATGAAATCTCCACAGTATGGTACTCTAAAAAAAGATCTGCATAACGAGAAAACCAGTTGACGTACCAAAGTGGATAATGGTGGATGTGGGGGAGAATCATGAGACCCCACCTCAAGATGAAGAGCTGTAGGCAACCAATGGATGCTGAGGGAGGGAGAATCAGTTTTGTCCAGGGATGAGCTCCCTGGGAGGTTATCTAATCCCAAGTGAATAGCCCTAAGCACAGGTGCACATGAGCACCACTAAAAGGTCTCAGTACATTGTGTGTGTGCATATTAAAAATTTATGTATTTATATATAATAATAATCACAGAAGAGGACAAGAAATTGAGAGGGAGTCAGGGAATGAAGGGGGAATTAGAGGAGGGCTGGAAGGGATGGAAGTAATGCAAATATAATATTCATTTATGAAATTCTCAATAACAAAGTTTTAAAAAATAATTAGGAAAATGTTTAATGTGCAAATGAATAAATTAATACATGTTTTTCTGTATTACCTATTATAATAATCTACTGGATTACAGCCTAGAATTTCAACATGAATATGATTGTGAACACTATAATGGAGAGAGATTGTATATTTATTTGAAAGCATGGTTAGTATGTTTTCCTCTCCTGTTTTACTCCCTTTTAACTTGTTGTCAGCCTCTGATGTTGCTGATAAGGATGTTTCTGTGGGAAGATTTTGAATATTTAGGAAGTTTAAAGATTCTAAACCTTGATAGGCTGTAACACTTTCAGGCAACTCATCCTGGGCGCCTTCCACACTGGCAGCTCATCAGTGTATTTCTTATTAACACTTGAACTTACTCCCGCCAGTTTGTGTTATCACTTAAACATCTACTAACCCATTTGTGTTTTGACTTATAAGTACAAATAACTTCTGGAAATTGTATGAGATTTTAGACAATTTAGCTCAGGCAGACCGATTTCCTAGTAGGAACTGAACTCTAATTACACTCGGGAAATGGAGTTTGCTCAGTTAGTAACTCTAGAAACTGCTGGAGTGCAACCATGTAGGGTCTCTACTAGTTACAAGTTAGGGGGCACCAAATGAATGCTTTAAGGAAGAAAAATGAATGGATATCTATATGAAGTTTCATAGTGGCCCTCCCAAGTCTGAGAAAGAAATGGCCAAAATAGACAGCCAGTTGTCAAGATGTAGAGTTCAATAGATAGTCAGCCTATCAATAACATCATTGTAAGCTGACTTTCCATTGCTGTGACAGATACTTAGAAGTAACTTAAAGGGAGGGAAGTTTATTTTGGCCCATGGTTTCATAGGTTACAGTCCAGGGTTACCTGGATACATTGTTTCAGGGCCTGTGATGAGGCATGGGTGACAGAGGCTGCTCCCCTACTGGGGGAGGCAAACAGTGGAAGAGACAGGCAGGATCTAGGCACAAGGCATAGCCCGGGGGATCAAGCTTTCCATGACTTACTTGTGTGTCTTCTAGCAGGTACCATTCCCTTCAGTTTCCAACTCTTCCCAATGCAGCATCATCAACTGATGGCCCTGAATTCAACAGATTTGTGTCAGATTCTAGCCATTATAACATGCAGTGAATTTGTAAAGAAAGAAAGCACACTGGAAATTGGATAAAAAGAGAATGAAAATAAACTGATTTTCCCTTTCTTTTCAATTACCTATTCCCTAATCTCATATAATATAGTGATTTTTCCACCATAATGCAGCTATTTGTTACAAAAGATTTTTTACTGAGTATACTGAGAACTTATTATTGTAATTTATTCTTATTGATACATGGTACATTATAAATTCAAAAGAAATTCTAGAATTTTCAACAGAAGATTCCTTAGAATTTGGATAAGGTATTTTTCAATCTAGTCTTTTTAATATAAAAGTGTATTAATTTTCTGGGTATGAAGAGATGGCTCAGTGCTTAAGAGGACTAACTGGCTGTTCATGAAGAGGCCCTAGGTTTGATTCCCAGCACCCACATACATGGTGGCTAACAAGTATCCATAATTCCAGTCCGGGGGATCCAATGACCTCTTCTGATCTCTGTGAGTATTGCATGACACAGATGCAATACATGTAGGCAATACACTCATACACTTAAATCATAATAATAAAGAAAATATTTTTAAAATACATTCTCATGATATTCAGGTCAAATATCTGTGGTTCTGAAAACATGTAGATGTTCATGCTTTGGAAGACCTCTAATCCTCCACTCTTTGCCCTCACTCAACCCTTATGTCCTCAACCCAAGATTAGACTGGATTTTCTAGACTTGACAACTCGGAAGTTATCAAGTTCATTATGGACTATGACAGTTCTTCACAATGCTAATGCTTTGGATTTCTAGAACTCCCATGACAAATTGTCTTGGTTTTTCTTTACAGCTCAACTATCCTTTTTCTTTTCTCTTTTTCTAGAAAATATTTTATGGTATAGGTTGGGGTGATGGCCCAGTAATAAAATGCCTGTTGTGCATGCATGAAGACTGAGTTCATATTCCTAGCATCTTTAAAAAGCTGGTTATAGTGGCATATATCTGTAACCCCAGCACTCAAGGAAAGGAGAGGAAGACACAATGAACTGAGCTCATTGGTCAACTTTCAGATCTTTTGGTTCTAAGAGTTCTGCTCCAATGACTTGTCTTTCTGCAAACTCTTAATCCAAACTCTGATTCCCAGATAAGCCATAATGAGAGTAATAGGCTGATATAAGGTCAGGAGATAAAGAATTAATCTATGCTGTATGTACCCTACAAATATAGGAAATAATAAATCACGTGGTAGATTATCTTCAAGGAAAAATATAGGATAGAAAACTTACATACTACACTTTAATATGGTATGTAAGACAGAATTTTCCCCTGTACTTACCACAAACTCTCAGAACACTGTATTCTGAGGTCTATGTAACCTGGAGTTATAAGCAGATATATCTACCATTCTTTTACTTAGTAACAACTTCGGTGACAATCTTTGTAAACAAATTATAAATATTAAAACAAAATTGTAATAGTATGAACAGCAAGAATTGTGATCTCTGATACTTTAAACATTTTTCTTCCTTTTTTATCACTGAGGATAAATCCCAAAACTCAAATATGCTGTAGTCAAGAAGTCACTAGCTACACCTCGAAACCCTACTACTGGTGGTGGAAGAATTGATATGTATGTATGATCTAAAATGTCTTATTTTTATTTATAAACTATTTGGATCCTTTGGTAGATGGATTTGTTGAGATATGGCAGTACAAGTAGATGCACAACTAATGGCTAGACTAGCTGACTCTAGAGATATAGCAGCGCTAACTTATTATTTTCCAAATATATTTTAAAATCTGGCTTAAGCTGGGCATGGTTGTGTGTAATCCTAGTTCCTTGGGAAGTAGGAGCAGGTGAGATTCTTTGAGTCCCTGAGTGGAAGCCTGGAAAACAATGAAATTCCTCCTGAAAAAGAGTGATACAAAACATAATTTTGATGAGAAGTATAAGAGAAAAAATCATAATATTCAAGAAAAAAATGACACTCACTGATTTTTTCATCAGTAAAAAGGAGAAAGACATAAATCTACTTTCCAAATAAAGCAACTCTTAATTTTAACTAAATTTATACTTGCCCATTTTGTTAAAGATAAGATAAAGTCTCCATCATTGATCTTAAAATATGATATCCAATTCAATATCGCCCTCATTAATCAAGTAGGAAGGCCAGTGTATCGTAGCTTGGACCATCTTTGTGTCTGGCAGCACACAGCCTGACTGTAGTTGGTATGGTCTGTGAGCATCATGGGGTGATTCATTTCCAGATGGAAACATGTGTTGAAAAACTGCAGTTCAAAGAGGAAGCAATAACGGAGAACATTCTTCTGAAATGGGAAGGTCATAATATCTGGATTGAAATGAAACCACCAGACAAAGAGGGCATAGAGCAAAAAATAAATCAAAACCAAGTAAGTGTCTATCATCCTCTATAAACATTTCACCTTCTACTTTGACTTACCAAAACTAAAGGATTTGTTTTTTTATGAAACTGAGAAGTCATGGCAAGGACTTGTGGACAATTTCACTTTTTCAATACAGAAAATTCAATACTTCAAATGTCAAGCTATTACAAAGTGTAAACAAACATTTTCCTATGAAGCAATAGCATCCCAGATGGCTTCAACCATACATAATTATTAAAGTCCTCACTGGATACTACATACATATAAAGGGAAGCACTTGAGTTGGGACATGCAGGAAAGACGGCACATTCCCTGCTAGAATCCAATATACATTCTGGTCTCTTTTTTGTTATTATTTATGTAAATATCTTTTTGAGCCAAAATAACAGTACAGATTTGGCCAGTGAAAAATTTATTGTTGCACAGCGTCAACATAGTACATTCTCAAAGTTTTTGATTAAAACCAATTTCAATCTACAAGTCAAAGCTCCTTAAGAAAAAAAAAATCAAACACAATACAATATGACACTATGACCAATTATATGCATTGAAAACCACATTCTGATTTATTCTTATTTGTATTTGGAAAAGTCTTGAACCATCAATGAAGGAAGAATAGCATACAAAGCAGAGGATGTAGATTAAAAAAAAATTAAAGAGTTCTGACTGTCCTAAGTTCTGGCCTTGTGTTATGTGGTTCATAGACTATCAGTCACTAAAGCACCAGAACAGAGCTCTACCTTATATGAACTAGAAATAAAAGAATCCACATGCTTTCAATGTTTGGTACTTGAATCTCAGCATCAAATATCTAGTTCTGAGCCTCAGCTTGGGCAGGGTCACAGATCCCCTGTTCCTGCACTACTTCTCAAAGTGGTTCATGCCGCTGACTTCCTGAAGGTGTATTCCTCCCATGCCTGAATCCTCATTGGCTCTTAATGGTGTCATTGTTATTATTACAAGATTCAAGCCAAGGCAGCATTTACAGGTAGAAGTACACCACAGATGCTTCTGCACTGGTCTGCTGTGAGCTGCCATCACCCTGGACACCTCTGCCTAATCTCTTCTTCCTTCCCTGCATTCTTCACAGCTATTATAACACAGAGTAGGGAGCTAACTTCTCCACTTCCCACTGTGGGTTAAAATGAGGTGCCCACAGAGAAGCTAACCAAGGAATCCATCTTTGGGACAGACAGAGAATGTAGCCTCATGGAATTCCTTGGATAAGGAATTGTTAGGACTGACTAGCATTTAATTAAATGGCATACCTATATTTTAGGACTGTTCCATTTGGGGAAACATAAGACAAACCTTTTAGTGAAGTCTCAGTGACTTCTTGCAATTTTGACATCATTAAGTTTTTCTTCACTTGATCCTTTGATGTTAGAGTTTGTTTGACAAGTAATAAATGTCATTTTTAAAGATGATTTTTGCCCGACTCTTGTCATCTGACTTATCTACTTGCTATTATTTTAGAATATTCAGGCAAAAGACTTGGGGATAAAAAGAAAGAGAAAAATTGCATTGGGGAAAATGAGATTTGGGGTTTCCCAGTGAAAAGTTAAAAGTTTATCACTTTTTATTCAATAATTGTGAGTGAGTTGGTTATCCTCACTGCAGGATGACGATGTGTGCTGTCAAACGTGCATTTGATAACACACATATACATATACACACATGAAATACTTTATACAAAGCCCAATATCCCTGGTTCTTTATTTCAAATTTCATTTTTCTGATTTCTAGCTTTCGAACATAGGAAAGTGGTATTATCTCTATGCATACATAGAAAGCTCTCTATGTATGCATAGAGATAATAATTTATAGCAATTATAAGTTTAATCAAATAGTGTCACACAAAAATCCCCTTATTCAACTAGAAATAGACATCATGTCCATGAAACTTCAATAGGTCATTGGAAAGATGCATCCATGTTTGTACATAAAAACTTGTTCTGTAGATAGAGTATTTATGTTATTTGTCACTGTGACAAGATACCTGACATAATCCATAAAGGAAAGATTTATTGTGGCTGATAGTTTCAGAGATTTCAGTCCATGCTCACTTGACCTGTGACAATATCTAAGCTAAGGCATTTTCACACTACTTACCTCCTGGTGGCCAGAAAGCACAGACCAAAGATGAAATAGCCAAGAACCAAATATATCCCTTAATTTTCATCCTCAGTGACCTACTTCCTCCATATAGACCTCATTTCCCAAAGCTTCCACCATGGCTCAACAGTAACACCAGCTGCAGACCATGAATTCAACAGATTTTATGTTTAAGCTACAGCAGTGTATTCTCTACATGCTGCGCATCCTCCTTCTCATCATCTGTAGCATGTATCCCATAGGATATTGAAAACTATTTTTCTTTAATTTTGGAAATTCAATACACATATACAATGCCATCTGTTCATATCTATCCCCATTCCTTCTTCCAGCTCCCATACCCTTCCCTACGTCCCCCTCCCACTTGTTTTCTGGTTTTTGGAAGCCATTTAGTCAATTAGCATAAAAGGGCTGCATCTTTACGCCTGGGTGTGGGGCTACCATTGAGCATGGGGAATCTATCAATGGCTATGTCCTCATGAAAGAACGATTTTCCCTTGTGCCACTGCCAATAGCTCCTTAGAATGGAGGAGGACCTGGAAATTGTCACCACCTCTGTGTTAGATTTTCATCTGGCTTCATCTTTTGTAGTTCTTCTGAAGGTAATCACAGCTGCTGTGAGTTCCGGATTATGATAGAAACTTTTTTTAAATATAATACTTTAGTTATTCCTTGAAAATTTCACCATTTATAGCAGGTATTTTGAGCATGCCCATCCATTACTATCCCCCTCCAAGTCTCCCCTTCCCATTTCCATCCTAACATTACAGCCTCTTTTTAAATTATTATTAATAACCACTGAATCTCACATTTATTGAAGCTTTTGATTGATGATTGATTGATTGATTGATTGACTGATTGGTTGCTTGATTATTTTGACTATACTCAGTGATCTGTTAGAAATTTGAGTTGGTTTTTCCAAGGCCAAGACACTTGAACAATGGCATCACAATCATTTGCAATTCCTTTCCCTCCCTCTCCCTCCCTCCCTCCCTCCCTCGCTCCCTTCATTCTAAGCAAGAGATCTGCAGCATAAAGAGATAAAAAAATCATTGATATCATCAGCTGCAGATTTTCTTCATGATGATTTCCAATGGCTTCTGTGTTTCTCCCTTGACCCAGAGCATTATTTACTATTTTTGTCTTTTACTTGAATGCCTTACACAAAAATAAACATTTAAACAGACACATTAAAGTTATTTTAAATTGCTGGCCAATTTTGATTGTATATGGTTCACAATATTCAGGAAAATAAAAATGAACAATAATTTTATAATGCTACATATATCCATGTTGAAAAAAATCAATGAAATTTGTGTTTTCTTCTTCTGAGTTAAGAAATAACAGAAGAATGATGAGAAAGAATACTGGAATAAACAACTATATTTTGCCAAGCAGAATTGAAATGAGAACTCTCAATCAACCTCAGGCATGTGGCACTACATCTTTACTAGTGGGAGTGAGTGAATTTTCCAGGACAGAGAACATGTGAAAAAAATCAGCCATGTCGAGCTTGAGAGTACTTCAGGGAACAAGTCTTAGATGTAGTGTTTTTGATAGATTTAATGTTTGTTATAGGGTAGATTTAAATATCAACCTATGTGTTGTCAGAATTAATCTGTTAATTATGAGAAATTTATTTCTTGTCTGTAAAGGGGAAATGATGAGAGACGGAGAGGGAAGAGTGATAAATAGCACTGAAGATGCTTGAAAAAGCCTTGGGGAAATATATTATTTTATAAGCTTATTAGAGCATATATATATATATATATATGCTCTAATAAGCTTATAATGTATATATGTATATAATGTATAATGTATATAATGTATATAATGATGATGAAGTTACCCAACACAGGGTGATAACACTCCTTCCAGTCCCAGGTGAGGGACATCTTCCTCCAAGTTGCTGGTCAGGAGAGTCTAAGAGACTCCCAAAAAGATATAGGTTATTGCTAGTTCCATTGCTTTATTTTTGCCTCTCAGAACTTGAAAATAAGATGCTGCTGACAAAAAAACCCACATAGTTCCTTGACAGGAGTTGGAGGAATCAAGCTGGTGCTGACCTGAAAGTCATCCCTGAGGTTAAGTTCTCATAATATCAGAAAGAGCTATACAAGCTGCCAAGGAAGAAGAAAAATTTCTATAATCTTATCCAGCCATAAAGTCTGTGAACCATAACAATAGCAGGCTTAGCAAGACAGCCCTGATGGTACAATAGTGGCACTTAATTGGAGGTAAACAACAGCTGGAGTTGAGGCCCACTCACTAGGAGGAAACCTGTAGGAATGAAACTTTGCCTGACTTGAGGCATGAACTTGTAAGGCCTGTCCCTCAAAACCTCTGAGAGTTATTTGATATCTTGGTGGGCATTCAGTTGCCTCTGTGAGTTATCTGTAGCTCTGGAAGTTTCGTGATAGTACAATGTTTTCTTGCTTTGCCTATCTCTGGAAAGTTCCAGAACCAGATAGCACTTTCCCTTGAGGCATTGAGCAAAAATATCACCTCTAGTTTACCTGTTGCACAAACAGGAGCTCTTCAGCAACCCCCTCCCCCCTGCCATAGGAGTCAAGGTGGCTCGCCCTTCCCTTCCACCTGCCCCTCACTTCCTTGCCCAGAGCACAGTAACTTTTGGTATATAAGCACACTGCTGGCATGAATAGAGGGAGAGTCTATTCTCCCTGGCTTTCTCTGAGTCCATGTCTGCTTGTCTTTCTCTTATTCCATCTGACTTGTTCCATTGCAGTCTCCTCCCCGCTCCTTGCCAGAGCTAAGCCTAGAGACTATTGGCCTGCAGGCAGGAGAGAGCCTTGAACTTTGCAGTTCGGTAGAACTGCCAGCCAGCACAGGAGGGAAGCAGATCATGTGGATTTCAGCCACACTTGTATAAAGGACTATCAGACTACTGTAGATTCCAGCAGAAACCTAGCCAAGAACACAATGCTGGAGAAGTAATAGACCCATGAGGAGAATTTACTATTGCCATTTTACTAAATTAATATAGCTCCCAAATCTGTTCTAAGTACTTATCCTCGTATCAGTAGATAAGTGCAGGCCTCGCTCCTCATAAAGGAGGCTTCATTTTGCATCAGACAGAGACTATTACAGAGAGCCACGTCTGGTGAAAATTCAGAAAATAAGTGGCCATGGGGCTTATTCAGCCCTAATTGGGAAATCTATAGTACAACCTCAACATATAAGGCTCAAGGAACACCACAGAAGAGGTGTGGAAAGTTTGTAAGAATCAGAGGACAAAGATATTCACTGCAAGATAAGAGTGTTCTAGACATGTACCCACAAACTCCCCATGATATGGCTGTCTGCACAAGACCTACAGGAAACCCTACTGGTCAACATGCCAGCATGGAGAGCGGAAATTTTGTAAGGTCCGGTTCCAAGATGAAGTGCTACAGACAGTGAATGTTTAGGAATGGAGGGAGGAGGGAGAATCAGTTTTCTCGAGGGACAAGCTCCCTGATAGTTTTTCCAGTCTTAAGTGGTCAGCCTTAGCTAGCCATACATACTGATGGATAATTCATTCAGGAGAAATGAGAGGGAGGGTGGAAGGGGTGGAAATGAAGTAATGCTGCAAACACAATGTATGAAACTCTCAAAAATGAAAAGAGTCTGAATCCGTCTGAACAAAAATGTTGACATGAATCTAAGAGAAGACTCAGGGTCATCCTTTGCTCACTAAGGTTTCCCCTTCAATTGCTCTTTCACTGGAAATCTTAGGACTCAACAGAATGGAACAAAGAACATTCTTACATGCCTTCAAAATGAAAAGCAGGGAAATGTTCCAGGGACCCCTGGTCCTGTTAAAACTCATGACTCTGTGAACAGAAGTGATGATACTACTCCTGGTGACAAATCACAATGTGGATCATTCTGCCTAGGATAAAATATGTTTATAAATAAACATTTTTTTGTCTCCCTCTATCCCCAGTTGTCCTGGAACTCATTTTGTAGACCATGCTGGCCTTGAACTCAAAGACATCTGCCTGCCACTGCCTCCCAAGTACTGGGATTAAAGGAATGTACCACCACACCCAGCTATAAAAAGGTTTTAGCTAACGTATTGATAGTTATATTTGGACATGTATGTGCCTCTATGAAGATGGATAACCTTGTCTTTTCTGAGCAACACAAGATTCTGAGGAGATGTTAAATATCCATATGCCTGCAGATAAGCCAAAAAGGATGGCAAGTAGAATGAAGATTTTCCTTTCCAGAGAATAACTCTAACATAAACAACATCCAAATATTTTGTATGATTAAATACACACCATCATTAAAGAGCTTGTGATTTCTTTGATGATCTTTGGGTCCCGTTCCACTTCCCACAGTGGGTGTTTTCCAGTTTAATTACGTAATGGTAGACACAATGTTCCAGTAGTATGTGAACAGACATCCAACTACAAACAGGAAACACATGTGTTTGCAGAGTAAATCATAAAAGGGCGCTTTGGTTAGGGATTGGGTGGGGACTCAGCCCATCTGCACTGTTGCTACATGGTCCAGGGCATTGGGAAGACAGGACCAGAGGCTGGCTTTCCGTGTTCTGTAGCACACCATGCACCTTCACACCACTGTAATAGCTTTTCGATTCCTCAGTTAGCTCACCTTCAAAACCAAAAAATTGAAGGAATCTGAAGAGAAAGTTATCTGTCTTAGATGTCAGGAGTTGCCAAAACTTCATAAAAAGACTCAAAAGTAAATGAATACCTAAACCAAATACATTTACCTATATTTATAGCATAGACTTAGGCTTAAAATTTCATTGGGGAGCATTGGAGAGAGGCTCAGTCATTAAGAGCACTGGATGCTCTTGGAGAGGATCCAGGTTCAATTCCCAGCACCCCCATGGCTACAAACAACCCTCCATATCTCCTGTGCCAGGGGGATCTAATGCCCTCTTCTGACTTCTACAGGCATGCATGGCATGGGTGCACTAATACACACAGAGAAATTCACTCATACACATAAAAATAATAAATAAAATATAAATAAAATATTTTTAAATGGGAGGGGCTTCAGTATGTGAATTGTTGAAAACAAGTTTAAAAGGTAATACTCATTAGATCATATTTTAACTATATAATCTCTACTTTGCTTTTTCATTTAAACTCTTGATTTATGCAGTTGAGGACTTTCAATATTACAAATTCAAGTCAGAGCAGAATGAAGGCCTCCCTTTCAACATGCATTTACTAGACTATGATAGGATCACTGCTGAACAAGTGATTTCATTTTATTTCTGGAGAAATGCCTTGGTGTAGCAATGCCAAAGTTTGCACTGTGCTCCTGCTACTGATAAAAAGATTGAAGCTCAGAAAAGATGTAACTTGTCCAAGGCAGCAGAAATTAGAGAGTCCAACATTTGAGCATGATTTATTTGGTGATTACAACTATAATATTCTGTTAGTTCAAATGAGGCTAGGTAAAGTCATTTAAAATGTGCATTAGATATAAATTCAATTGTGTTGTAAGAATTCAGATATTATATTGTATATATTGTATGCATGTTATATGTTTGTGCATACATCACCCCTGCATGCACCTGTAGAGGTGAGAGGTCAATGTTGGATATCTGCCTCTATGTCTTTCCACCATATTTTTTGATGCAGGGTCTCTTCCTGAACCTAGAGCTTACTGTTTCTGCTAGACTAGCTGGCCAGTGATCTCCCAGGGTTCATCTGTCTCTGTCCCACAGTGATGGGGCTTCAGACAAGAGCTGCTATTGCCTGAATTTTTTAAAAAAATTATGAATGTTTTAGCTGCATGTATTTAAGTGCACCACGTGCAACCAACACCCACAGAGCCCAGAAGAGGGTGTTGGATCCCCTGGAACTGGAGTTACAGATGGTTGTTAGTGGCCATGTGGGTGTTAAGAATTGAACTCCTGTCCTCCGGTGCTCTTAACTGCTGAGTCATCTCTACAGCCCTTGCCTGGTTTCATGTGGGCACTGAAATCTGAACTCAGGCCTTCATGCTTATACAGCAAACACTTTACCTACAAAACCATCTCCTTATCCTGACACTACATTTACTAATGTGTGTTTGGTCCTCACATTTTCTACACTTAAAAAATTCTGTTGTATAATCTGTTGATATTATTGATTAAAATAATAATGACTCCTGGATACATCCAAGTTTTTGCTTTCAATGGACTGATGGCTCATTGAGGAGTCTCCCCTCAATTCTACTGATAAAACACATAGTAAGATGCACAGATACTTAAACCATTACACCAAGCTACATTTTGGGCACAAACATAAATGCTTGGATGATATTTCATTTTTTTGAACTACAGCTTTTTGTGCAAAAGAATACCAATAACTTTCTGATGTAGAGTATAAAGTCTCCTGTCACTAGAGGGTAGCGAGCTTACAGTATCAGTCATACATCTAACCCCACAAAGGAGTAGGTCATAGATCCAATTAAACCTTCTCTGAGTACACATGCACCTGGCTGCTGTAAGGTCTTAGCCCACTTAAGTCAGAGATTCCAGAAAGCCAACTGAGGCAGAAGTACGAGAAATAATTACTCTGAACTATGCTCCTGCAATATGAGAAAAGTTACTGCAACATCCTGCAATCATACCTCACCAGAGACCAGGACCAGACCTCCGTTTCTCTCAAAATGCCCCTGCTGATACCAGTCACAGGTCCCAGTTTCCCTCGAGATGCTTCTACTGATACCAGCTGCAGACCTACCTACACCTATTCCCTCATCTCCTACTCCCCCTTCCTCATAAACTTACTTCCTTGTGTACCTAGGTATAAAACTGCCATTTGGGGAACATTCTAATGCTGGTCATCCTAATCCTGACACAGGCAGGCCAGTCCCCACCCAATAAGCCTGACTTCGTTTTCATCAGAGTCTTCACATTTTCTCCGTTTGGCACGCCAGGTCTCCCTTCAAAATGAACGTCACTACTGCACTCTTGGTTGGTATGTAAAGGTGTAGCATATCAACTCTGCAGTAACTCTGGAGATCACTTCTGTCCAGCGATCCACATGACACTCTGACACCCTGAAGCTCAGCATTTCATTCATAGCACAAGGTCTCAACATATTTTTCCTTTTCATGCTCACACCACATCATTTCTTCAGCAGTGGGTCTTACTATCCACTTTTGTGTACACTTGAGATCATAGGCAAAAAGGTTTTGTTTGGGGGGAGCTTCTGAAGCCTCTCTAGCCAACAGCTCCTTGCAGAGTACTGTATATCTGATATTAAAGCTCTTCTCTGCCAGTGTGTCTTACCTAACCACAAAGCTCTCAAGGCTTTTTGATTACACTTGGCTTTGGTACTCCCTTTACTGAATTCAACTCTTTATCCTTGTTTTTCTCTTTGTGTGTACTAAACATTCCTCTAATAAATCTTACATTTATTTGTTGGTTATGAAAGATACAAAGGAAGTGGCAGGCAAGTAGCATAAGAAGTCCTTACCATAATTGACTCTCCTCACTGCTGGGAGGAAAGGTGAAAAGTCTCTCACACCAGGGTTTAAGCAAATCTTGAAAACCATTTTCATCAGGATGAACTGTGAGTGGTTGTTTTAGTTTCGAAAAAAGAACCCAGACCCAAACAACCTGAGGTCCCCCCATATCACCCTATGTGTCAACCCCCAATGAAGCAACATTTTCCTGGACTTCTTCCATTTTTCCTTGATGTTTAGATGGGCCAAACTCTCTGCCAGTAGCTGTGGTCCATCCTTTACAGTCCAAGAACAGACACTTCTTGCTCGCACCCAGATTGACCCTGGCTGTCTGTGGGAATACATAAGCACACCCTCTTCCCAATGTCAGCAGGGAATCTGGAGCCTTCCATTGTCCAGATATTGGAAGGTGTCAAAGTACCAATGGTGCCTCCTTATGCCCTGTCAGAGGGTTCCAATTCACATGGACTGGAGTTGTCATGTCCAGTTTCAAAACTGACAGAGCACACTGTCTTAGGAGGAAAGATGTATAGAGCTTCCTCCTCCTCCTCCTCCTCCTCTTCCTCCTCCTCCCCCTCCAGTTATTTGAGAGATATTCCAAAAAGTGTGGAAGCACTTAAACTGAACACTGGTATATACCTGGAAACCATCCAGTTTATACTTGACGTGGGACACTCAAAATCAATATGCAGAGGAGCAGGTATTAACAAACTGTTGCTGCAGAGTCTCCTGTTTTATGACTAACTCTTACATAATTAGGTGTCATCAGTAACATACGAACACCTGAGATACCCAAAAGAAGAATAATGGTAATGTCCATCTGCCAAAGATTTGCCTTTAGGCTCCTTCCTTAATTGCTTAACCCTAATTACCTGACCCTGACTGCCTGACCCTAACCACCTGTCCCTGACCTGACTCTGACCTGACCTGTCCCTGATCATCTGTCCCTGACCCTAATTCAGCAATCTCTCTCTCTCTCTCTCTCTCTCTCTCTCTCTCTCTCTCTCTCTCTCCCAACCCCCTTGGGATCAATTCCCATTAGCTAGAGAGAGCTTAATGGCCAAAATAGGACACAGGTGTTGTAATTTTAAAATAGGAGGAAAACATCCCATGTGGGCTATATAGGAATGGTCTCAAATACTATATATGCAGCCAGAGTGATGAAATAGCCCTAATTTCTTGAGGCTAAAGACATCACCCATGTAACCAACCCAGGATAAGGAAAACTGCAAAAGACCAAGTTACAGCTGTCCATACTGCTCACTAATCTCATTAGCAACAGGAATGCTCCACTTTAACCTCTGTAATCATCTGAAACTAATAACACAAGTATTCTTCCAGCACACAGATCAAAGTGGGAAAACGCTTAATACATGGGAACCTGGAAAGTCACATGAACACACATTAACACAGCCTGTGCAAAGCAGAGTCTGGCTCACAGGTTTTTGATTTTCAAGGGCTGGGATTAAAGACGTGGAAAAGCACACTCTGTTGTTTACAAGACAGGGAAAACCATGAAGGAATATTTTTGTCCTATTTTTAAATTTTCTTGCAGTTTTTAGATGTGGAGAGCTCCTAATTTACCATTTAAAAAGCCTGAGCCCAAAGAGCCAGTATGCTTAGTACCAAGCTTCTGCAGCCAAACCTGTTTTGAGCACCCAGTTGCTAAGCAAGCCTGAGGGGTTTTTTATAATATTTTTATTGCTGTTTTGGGTATTTCAGACATCATTTCTCAGTTCCATTTAGACATATTCCCCTTTCCCTTTCCCCCACCCCACTCCAGATCATGCACTCTGCCATACATGTCCTTCATCTTTCTCTCAGTCTTTTAAAAGTTTTTCTCTCTAAAGGTCCATTGTTTGGGGCAGAATTTAACTATATTGGTCTGTTCTTTGACCCAGTCCCTATGTTGTGGTTCCCTCTCCATTATATTGCTTCAAAATATGCCTATATAGACATCATTGATGTACCAGAGATATGTCCTCCAGGAATAAACTGTATGTTGACTCTGATATATGTTTAGAAGTTCACATTTTTTGCCTTAAATTTTATATTACTCTAAAATATGGATATATACTTTTCATTCATATACATTAATTACCATGTCTGAAAGTATGTGGTAAGTTAATTCTAGGGCTCATTAAGAGATTCAATTTATAACATCATAGTTGCTTTCAGATAGAAATAGATATAACAATAACATTGCTCAGCTTGTCTTTCAATCTGGGGATTTGGTACTGGCATCCACAAATGAGGGAAACCATTTTAGGACTGTGCTACTTCACTTAGCATGATGGCTTCAAGTTCCATCCATTTATCTGCAAAGTTAATGATGTCATCTTTCTTTACTGGTGCATAAAACTCCATTGTGTAGATGTACCATATTTTTGTTATCCACTCATCAGTTGTGGGGCACCTGGGTTGCTTCCAGCTTCTTGCTATTGTGAAGAGGGCTGCAATAAACATAGATTTGCATGTATCTTTGCTGTAGGATCAGTCTTGTGGGTATATACCCAGGAGTGGTAGGCTCATTTGAAAGTTGGCAACAACCTACAAGACATAGGCATAGGAAAAGACTTTCTAAAGCAGACACCAGCTGCACAGGAGACAAGGTCAACAACTGACAAGTGGGACCTCATTAAACTCAAAAGCTTCTGTACAGCAAAAGAAACAATTAGGGAAGTGAAGAGAAAACCCATAGAGTGGGTTTACCAGAGATACATCTGACAGATCATTAATTTCCAGAATATATAAACTACTCAAAAAACAAAGAAGAAAACAAATGACTTACTCAAAAGATGGAGTAAAGAGCTGAACAGAGACTTCACCAGTGCGGAAGTAAAGATGGCTGAAAAGCATTCTCAAAAAGTGTTCAACATCATTAATAATTAAGGAAATACAAAATAAAAACCACTCTAAGATATCACCTCACTCCAATAAGACTGGCTAAGATCAATAAAACAAAAAATATCAAATGCTGGAGAGGTTGTAGGGCAAGGGGAACACTCATCCACTCATAGCATATGAATATCCATCCCTGTGCTAATATTTTATAGGTTTATATACACCTGTTTGTACATGAATAAAATTTTTAATCTACTTAGCAATATTATATCATTGCCATAATGTTTATTATATACTTATACAGTGGTAGAATATCTTACAACTGTGGGAAACTGCATATATGTGATTTTGTACTCTTTTTGCAATTTTGAATAAGTGTATGATTATTGAAAAATAATATATATATATATGTTTGAAATAAGAAAAAAGAAAATATTTTAATAATAAAATTATTTTATAGAACAACTTATCTGATAGTTTTAAAATCATTAGTTGCTCTGAGTAACTATGTCTCTATATCACAAAAACGAATAGTCCTGACGTCGTTTTTCCAGTAACAGTAGTAGATGATAATAAATATTTATTTTCATCATAAATGTATAAACAGTCCAAGAGTAATGAAAATATTAAATGACCTTCCTAAACAAAAATTACACAAATGTGTTTTTCACACTACCCAGACTCTATGGAAGAATTATAGAAGTGTTTCATAATATTTAAGAAACCCTTTGAATCTGTTGGTAAACAGGATATAAAAATTTAATATGTATTAAAAATAACTGAGATAATCATTTGACAAAAAATACCCTAGGTCTTGAGAAAAGCCTTTTCAGTGAGAGAGGAAGGGTGAGTCATATGATGCATGTCTTGAGCCAACACATGAGCACAGGATCATGGACAGTATTTCCTAGTTTCCAAACACTTCTCCTATGTCTGTTGAAGATGCAAATCAGATATTATTTTTTCTCTGTATTCATTCTCTCTGTTTCTTCTTTGCATCACTTTCTTCACTTCTTTCACATTATGTTCTTTGTTCAATGCCCCCTGAGTCATGCTTCCACCATGACAAGTACCATCAACAGGAAAATCTGGAAACAGAAACACTTCTTCTGCCACTTCCTCTGAAAGTTCTTGTAAGAACTTCCCAGCACTTATACAATCTACGGTGAAAGAGCTAACTTCCATCCAGGACTATCAGATGTTTTATAAAAGCTTCTCTGATAAGTTCAAATATGTGGGCACGTTTGGGCTTGCAGGTGCTCAACTCTATGAGCTGACTTACACCCCTGCACATCCTTTCCTGGGTCCGCCCCATGAGCTGAAGCAGCACGAGGTGTAGGGAGTCTGGGATTGGCTATTAGGATGTAACAATATGCGATATAAACAGCCTGTTGTTTGAGATAAATTGGACTTACACAGTGCTGAGTGTCCCCAAAATGTGTTAGAGCAGTCTCGCGAGTGTGTCCTCTTCACAGCCTGTTCCCATGCAGGATTATCAACTCCTACAAGTGGCATGTTGAACAGGGGTATGAGTAATAGGGAAATTCAAGTCTATGAACCCCAGAACCCTAGCAGAATGGGGAATCTATATTTTAAAGTGTTCTTCTTTCAAGCTGAGCAACAGCGGGATGTCTCTGCTCAATGCGTCCTCCTGTTCGCTATTAGCCTTTCTTTCTTCCTTGTTACTTTTTACAATGTAAAATCATGGGAATTGTTCCCTCGATTGGCTAGGAGGTAGGGAAAGCCAACAGCTTCTGGCCACAGGTTATCCATGTGTGGAGACTACGGAAGCCAGCAGATTGCCAGCTGGGTTTGACCACGAAGCCCATCCACTTCCTGGCTGTGTGCCAGCTGCAGGACTATCAATCTTGAAGTCATGAGGCCACCAGCTTCAGGCATAAAATAAATTTTATAGGCCTGAGACAGAACTCCGGATTCTAAAACCAAAATAGAGAAAAAGAAAAAAAAAATGGTTAAAAACCCTCAGGCACATTTTGAGTTTTTAAGTGTTCTCCACACTGCTTCCCACAGTAGTTGTATGAGTTTATAGCCCAAACAAGTGTATATAAACCTATAAAATGTTAGTGCAGGGATGGATATTCATGTACTAAACAACAGAGTCAAGACACAATACTATTTCATCGGCTCAGAGGGACTTGTGTCATTCCTACTATTACAGCTGTGCTTTACGTCATCCAGTCCCTATTCCTGGAAACTATTAATCTGCTTTTCTCTGTAACTCTAGTATTTCATTAAGTAAGGTTTTGAAAGTCACTTTTTTCATTCACCATAACATTTCCTAAGGCTCATCTAAGTTGTATGTATTAGAGGTCTGTTCCTTTCCAGTGCAGCATACTAGTCCATGGTGGGGATGGTTTGTTTAACCATTTACCAATTGCAGAACATCTGGGCTATTTCTACTTTGGGGCTCTCACAAATAACGCTGCTATGAAAACTTGTGTACAGTTTTTGTACCAACACTGTGCAATGGTTGGGTCATATGTCAAGTATATATTTAACTTCATAAGAAGTTTACAAATTCTACAGAAGATCTGTGGTTGACATTCCTGTCATCCATATGTTTGCATCCTCAATAGCATTTGGCATTTTCATTATTCTTTCTCTATCCCTCCTGCTAAGTATATATTACAACACACTGTCATTTTAACTTGCACTCTATGATTACTTATGAAGTTCAACATATTTTCACATGATTACCTGCCATCTATGGATTCTCTCTAATGAAAATGTCTACTCATGTCTTTTCTCAATTTCTAGTTGGACTGTTTAAAATTTTCAGTTTTGGTCATATTATACTTTCCATATTGATTGGATACTATATGGCTTGCAAATAATTTCTTGTCTTCCCTCTTAATTTTTAAAATATTTTGTTTCTAAATATAATGCGTATATGTGCCTGTCTACTGGGTGGGTTTGAGCATATGGGTGCAGTGTCTGTGGAGGCCAGAAGTAGGCAGTGAATCACCTAGAACTGGAGTTGCAGGTGGTTATAAGTGTTGGAAACTGAACTCAGGTCATCTGGAAGAACAGTAATTGCCATTAACCTCTGAGCCATCTTTTTACCCTGCTTTTTAATGTTTTTAAAGAATGAGAAGTTTTAATTTTGATGAAGTCCACTGTTTCTACTTTATTTTCTGGTGTGCTGTGTTTTTTGAATTAAAATGTAAGAACTTGTCTCCTGAAGACTTTTCTCATGTTAGTTTTTTCCTACAAGTTTTCCATCTTATAAAACCATGATACATCTTGTACTTACATAGAAGGCATAAGATTTAGTTGAGGTACTTTAGAATTTCTCTTCTTTTGTTGGTCTGTAGGCTTTTGATTAATTGTGCAAGATTTGTTGAAAAGACTGTCTTTTCTTCACTGAATCATTTTCGTACTTTGTCAAAATTAGTTGAGCATATTACTGTGGGTTATTTTGGAGTCCCACTGATGTATTTGTATCCTTCCACAAATATACTATATTCATTACTGTAGCTTTAAAGTAAGTTTTGAAGTTATGTAATATGAGACCTGCAACTTTATCTTCTTCAAAATTGACTAATAATAAATTGTATGCTGGGTAGTTCCATCTGCCCACATTTTTCCTTCTTTATGCTAAGGAAGAAGGCTCTTCCATAGCTCTTCTTTTTCTTGTTGCAACTCCTGCAAATGCTGCTGGGTTTGCTCCAATCTGTCTTCCAACCACTGTAAGAGAGGCCCACTGACTGCTGACATTTGACTACACAAATTCTTAGTGAACACTGAACCACTGTGGATCTTGGTTACTGAGTCCAGATGTGTAAGGCTGTGAATCTTCCTGTATGTATCCTGCTCTTCCTGACACAGGATCTTTGGCAACTCTACTGCTGATTGAAGACACACTTTCCCAATGGTGACATGAGGTACAATATGGATTGGGATTTCAATTCTCTCATATGCTGAGCTCTTTTGGACTTGTATGGACTGGAAGCAAGTGTAGAGTACCCGACCAGTCTGTGGTTTTCTATGAAGCAGCAAAAAAATAAGTCCTACAAAGCCTTGATCCATCATCTGGTACATGGCTTGTGTAAGAACGTCAACATATGAAGGCCAAACAGTTATGTGAGGATGGGAATGATACCAGCCCACAACTCTCATGGGACGACCTGTTAGTTCAGCCAACCTTTCTGTCTCTGTTAAGGCTGCAGAAAGCTGCTCTGGAGAAATTTCTACTCGGTCCTTTCTCTTGTAAGAAAGTCTCAAGATGATGACAGAATGAATGTGGACAATTCTGATGCTATCAACTTCCCCTATACATAGACCCATCACCTCTTCCTTCTCTGTGCTCAGAGCATGGTTGAGACAAATTAAGAAAGTGTCAGACTCAAGATGACCTGCCTGCATGCTTGCACCATCTGCACTGCCATCTTGGACTCCACTCACGTCCTCTTGAGGCCCCACAGAAGCCTGGCCTACCCTGTGTTCAGGCGCAGCCTCCTCAGCTGGTGCTCAGCACTCTGCCCAGGTCTGAACTCTTGATTCTCCTGCCTCTACCTCACAAGTGCAGGGACAGGAGTGGAAGACCACAGAGAGCTTTGATCCGAACAGTGAACTCCTTATGTTCAAAATCCTTTGGTTGTGTTGCCCACCTCCCACTCCTAGTCCATGTTCTCTTACAACCCTCACTCCGACAGGTAAAGAAACAGCAAAGAAAGTTCTCTGGGTAATGTCCGGTGCTCCTTTTTCCCAACCGTTGGGTCCGGAAGGCAGAGATGATCTGGGGCCCTCTGCCTGCTGAGCCCGCTGCAGAGGAAAGCGCACTCCAAGGGCCAATGGAAGCTATGTGGACCCTATGAAAATATTTTCTACCATTATTATATTCTCATATTTGAAAAACTGAAACTCAATTGAACCCCAAGTGAAAATCAATAATTGTAATTTAAAATTCAATAGCTTTTAGTTTATTTTTCCTTTTTCAGATTAAAAAATCTTAATTATTTAAGATAGAAAATTTTAGTGTGAGTTTAATAATTATCATCTTGAAAAGATCTCCTAAACATCTTTGCTGAGTAACTCAGTTCTTTAACATTTTTTTCTAATGGAAAATGAAACACACTTTGGAATGTCTCCTATGTTCTTTATGCCTTTCCCATGTCTTTGGATATCTGCCCTAGTGCAACCTACCTAGTGTCAGGCCTGTTAGCTGAGCTCTTCTTTCTTATTGCTTGGGTATCAACACCCACTTTTTAAGTACAACAGTTGTTTTTATAATCCTACTAATTTAGTTAGAATCGGGTAACATTAACTGGCAGACAACCAGACCCGGGAACCATTGTTCAATATCTTCCTCATTTAAGCAGTAAGAAATTGCCTATATCATTACTGTTTAGAATCCATCACACTTTGCAGGTACTTGGTAGCCTCCATAGATGCTAATGGAACAACCCCTCCACTTCACAATCCTCTCCTTAGTTTTCTTCACCTAAAGAATGACATTCTTAAAATATATGAAAAGGCATTTTTACATGAGTCTAATCGCAACATTGAAGCTACTTCCTACCTTGTTTATTTTTCTAGCAAATGCAGGTGATAAATAACATAGAAAGTGGGTTTGGGCATGGACCTAGGTGGGCTGACATTTCAGTTAAATCATTCATGTGCATTATGTCTACATAAAGTGCTTCACCATGTTTAATTTTATTGTTTACACACGTGTTAGAAGGAGAAATATCTCATTTACAGAGATGGAACATTAAATAACCAAAACACCTAACACATGACGAATTTTAGTTCTGTTCCCTAAGGATTTTGTATGGTAAAGCAGTGGTGAACGCAGTGCTCCTCAGAGGAGACGTGGGGATTAGAGACCTCAGCAGGAAAACCCGAGTCTCATAAATCCAGGTTCCTTTAGAGGGACATGGCTTTCATCTACTGTTACTTAGTAGTCTTTTCCAGGTGGTACCTATAACTAAAGGACTCTCTCTTAATGGAAAAGAAATTTTCAGAGCTGTTAATTTAAGATATTACAATGGCCACCACTTTTTTTTCTCCTCTGATAGACACATAATTAACTACAGAAGCACATATGTTATTTTTTTATGTTATTAAATATAGGATCAATATAAGCATTCATTTTCTTTATTTAAAAAACATTTTAAGGGCTGGAGAGATGGCCTAGCAGTTAAGAGCGCCGATCGCTCTTACAGAGGACCCAGGTTCGATCCCCAGCACCCACATGGTGGCCAAGAACCGTCTGAAACTCCAATTCCAGGAGAATTCCAGTTCCAGGGGAATCTGACACCCTCTTCTGACCTCTGCGGCATTGCACGACACGGGTGCACAAACTTGCATGCAGACAGTACATTCATACACATACAGAAATAAATAAAAATTAAAAAAAATAAATAAAAAACATTTTAACTTGAAAACAAAAGGTCAATTTCAATAACTAATAATTATTGTAAGGTTTATGGTGTACTCAATAAATGAATAAATTGGATGGTAAATTACTAAAATGACATTTCTCTGATTAATGCACTGATGAATATTTATATTGTATGTTTGTGGAAAGTACTTAGTGAGCATAGAGTTAGGAAGGGTTTTAGAGAGGCAATAGAGCACATTCAATTCCCTGAAGAGAACAATTAAGAAAGCCCACATAAAATGATCTTATAGAATATATAATTTTTCCCTTGTTTCTACTATAAATGAACTAAATGGAACTATTAGCAATCTGGAATTTCTATAGATGTTGTAGTCTGTAGTTATCCATTGTTCCTAAAATAACAACAAATACATGACTTTCTAGCTGTTTTTAATTTCACAAACATAATCAAATTACAATAAACATAGTTGCTTATCATATCCATCCAAACTTCTGGAAAATATTAAGAATTATTGTCATAGTGATGAGAACAGAAGAGGTTGTGCCCTAGCACAGGTTCTGTTGGAAATTCGTTGTCACTTTGGACATCACTTTTATTACAATAATGATTTCAGCTCATCTTTACTAATGGGTCTTCTCAACATCTCCCTTTTTTTTATTATGGCTTTAGTAAGTGTTTGAAGTTACTGGGTAATGTTTATCCTTAACTTCTTTTTAAAATTTATTTCTTACTTTTCTGCATGTGGTTTTCCTGGATGTACATAAATGTACCTGTGTCCTGCAGTATCTATACATTCTGAGTGTCTCACCTACAATATCTTTTCTTCAGTGGATAGATTGCTGGAGTCTTTTGAAATTGACATTGTCACGCAGTCCAAGATGGTCTGTCACAGCAAAAGTCCACAAAAGGAGCAATTTAAGCAGAAGCAAAAAGCAGTGAATCAAATGCCAAACATAAAGCTTGGCAGTTGAAATTTATTTGGTGTTTTGTGGATGAAACAACGTGGATTCTTGCAATGCTTCATGCATCATTCGTATTCACAGCCACAAAGAATGTGTTCTTCAATCATTTCTTTAAAAGTGAATTTTTTAATAAAATTAGAAAGAGAGCATGGTGCTCCTGGAAACATTGCCTCTCTAATTCATTTCACTTTCTGGAAGCAAAAATTATGAGTTCTAGCAACCTTGTTCAGAATAATGTTAATGTGTTAGGGTGCTTCACAAAATTGTAACCATTTTGTTTGTAGAGCTAAAACTGTCAAGCAAGAACCCTGTTAATGAGTTTGGACATTTAAAAATAACATGTGACATAAGCATTTCTAATAATTACAAATTAATCAAACACATATCCTTTTGGAAAACTAGCAAGGCTAATCCTTTAATTCAATTCTTTGTTGAAACAAACAAAACAAAGCTTCAATTATCTGAAAACCATTTGGAAATTCTCTTAATGCAATTCCCTTGAAATGTTTATTGTAGCACTTCTTGCTGTGTGCCACAGGCATAATGCTAGGCCAGGGGTTACAACAGAAGGTAAGGTTTTAATTGCTTCCTCGAAGAGATGCTAGTAATGTCAACAAATGGTGCAAAGACAGTGATAATCAATGGACTTGGACACAGGTCATAGTGATGGACAGCATAGGAAAATAACTGGTTGACATTAGAAGCAACTACATGAAGTTTTACAGAAGAGGAACCAGCCAAGTACAGAGGTAAAGAATGACATGAACGAAGAAGGCGAGAGGAATGAGGAGGGAAAAGCATCCTACTGAAGGCAAAAATCCTACTTCTAAAGCACTGAAAAGAAGAGTGTATTGAAATGACTGACTAAATGAAACCGGTCACAGTTACAGACAAGGTAACTTTGAGATTCCAAAGGCCAAGACTGCAAGTTGTAGAGTGAGGAATAATTTACATGGCATGCAAGAAAGTCGGATTTCTATGTGAAACTTGGAGGTACCCACAACCTTTGTGGTATCCACAATCTTTTCTTTGGACATGTCTTAACATGTCCAATTTATTTTAAATCAATATATGAATAGATGAATAAATAAATATACATGTTTACTCATTGAAAACAGTTTTTAAAAATGTTTTATTCATTGAAATCTCTTAAATGTCCATGGCACTTCCTGGCTGAGAGAAGACTCATGTTGAATGATGTACAATACAAAATGCTGTCAGAAATTTCAAAAGGAAGTTCAAAGGATGAAATTAAAATGTAGCTTGTAGGGTTTTTCTAGGAAGGATGGATTTGTATAGTCAGCTGGCCTCTCAAAATATAGTATATATTTTGGGGTGCTGGAGAGATTACTCAGCAGTTAAGAGCACTGACTGTTTTTGCAGAGGGCCTCTGGTTCAATCCCCAGCACTCACATGGTGGCTAACAACCAGCTTAATGCCAATTCCAGGGAATCTGACACCCTCTTCTGACTGTGGCCATTGTAGGACATAGATGCACTTACATAGATGCAGGAAATGCACTCATACACATAAAATAATAAATAAAATAGTGATATGTATAATATATTTTAAAGCACATTTTTCATGGGAAGAGATGTAAATCAGTGTTTCCAACAGATTTTGTTGGTACACTGACATGATCAATATTTTATTTTAAAACGTGGGCCAGTAACATGGGTCTGTGGGTAAAGACACTGCTAAGAGTCTGGTCCATGTGAAGGAAGGAGAGAATCAAGTTGTCTTATGATCTTCACACACTGTGGCGTACACACTCACATGCCTCCCCCCCACACAATAAATACAGGGATGCTATAAAGATGTGTTTAAATGTACAAAATCATATCCAAAAGTTGAACCAATCAAAGAGCCTCCAATTTTTATTTATATACTATTATTTCTCAAATCTGGAAAATTCTGAGTTTTGTGAAATTACCCTGGAGAAGAAAAATTGTCCATAACTACAGACACGTTTCATAATCACTCCAAGGAAATGACAAATTCTTCTTGGGAACAATTTCTTTTGCTCTCTGAAATTTGAAGTGAGAAATATAATTTCTTTTTTGTACCAAATCGCAAAGATGAATGATGTCATTCTTATACCACAGGGATTTACTATATGCTCTATCAAGAGACTTATATTCTCATTTCCATGAAAGTTGGTAAAATCACATGGAGTATTAATGAGAAAAGACATATGAAAGGTGAGAGCCACACCACTGTTCTGGTAACACAGAATAATATACCCTCCTACATCTTTCACTTCCAGTATTTTCTTCCTGAAACCGCCATGGTAATATTTGGGGGGGTTTGCTTTCATTCTTCTCCATTGTGTTACGTGCTCCCAGTTGGGATCTGCAAGCTAGTTATCTAGACTGGCAGCAAACAAAAGTAATATGCTTACTGAAAAGAGACTCTACATACTAAACTGTTCTTGGAACAGGGATTGAGTCCACACAGATATCATGGGAAATTAGCAATCACATAGTAAAAATATTTGCTTAAAACTCCTTTTGATATTTTTAATAATTCTTTTATTGATGTTTTGTGTATTTCAGACAGCATTACTCAGTTCAGTTTAAACATATTCCCCTTTCCCTTACCCCAGATCATGCACTCTGCCGTAACTGTCCTGCATCTTTCTCTCAGTCTTTTTCTTATACTTAGGACTTCACATTTTCCTCCTTTAATTTTATATTACTCTAAAATATTCATACATATTTTCCACTCATATACAGCAATTATAGAGTCTGAAAGTAAGTGATGGATCGATTCTAGAGCCCATTGAGAGATTTACATTATAACAACATAATTACATTCAGATAAATAGAAATATAACAATAATGTTGTTCAGTTTGTCTTTCATCTGGGGATTTGGTGTTAGCATCCACAAATGAGGGAGACCATTTGCCACATGTTTTTCTGGGACTGTGTTACTTCACTTAAGCATAATGGCTTCGAGTTCCATCCATTTACCTGGAAAGTTCATGATGTCATCTTTCTTTACTGCTGAGTAATACTCCCCAATAGATTTCTTTATCATTTTAAATTTGCTTGGTCAGAAACAAAAATTTTTATAAAAATATTCATAGATGTATTTAAAAGAATAAGCAGATAATTTATATTAATGATTAAAATTTCAATTTACTTATTGTTTTATGTATATGAATGTTTTTTTGCCCGCAAACATTCAAGTGCACCAAATATGTGCAATTCCTGAAGAGGCCAGAAGAGGTCATCAGGTCCCCTGGAACTGAAGTTACAGAATGTTGTGAGCCACCATGTGGATGCTGGGAGCTAAACCAGGTGCTCTGCAAGAGCAGTCAGTGATCTTAACTATGAGCCACCTCTGTGGGCCATAGTTTTACAATTTGTACTTTTTTAACTAAACTAATATAATTTATAAATTTCCTTGGTACTTATGTTTCATTCCACTGAAATACACTGAAAGTAAATGAAGAGTTAGAATATTACCATCAAAGTACACAGTAATATTCCAGTTCTTTCCTCAAAAATATTTAATTTTTCATATGTGAACATATGTAGAAAGGAAAGATGGTATGAGGAGTAATAGAACTTCCTACATTTTTGTTAAAATTCAGAATTTAGCATCATAAGTATATTTCTTTTAAGAAATTTCTTACTGATTCTTTGGAATTTCTTACAATGTATTTTGACCATTTTCAGACCTCTTCTCTATCTCCAACCCCACCCACAGACATTCTTCATGTCCTCTATTACTTTTTTAGAGGCCTGTGGTGATTCCTTAATACTTTAAGCTGTGAGTCCATCTCTTAGAGTCTGCTCAACTTAGCAGGTGTCACACATTAAGGAAAGCCGACTCCTGGGGCTGGAGATAATTTAACTGTTAAGAACACTGGTTCCTCTTGCATAAAACCTGGGCTCAGTTCTCAGTAGCCACATGGTGTCTAACAACTTTTGGAATCTTCAGTTCCAGTGGATAGGAATGCCCTTTTTGGCCTCCATGGGTGTTGTTCTCATGGGGACAGAAAATATTTTACACATAAAATAAAATTAATGATTAAATAAAATAATTATTTTTTAAAAAGAAAACTGGTTCCCTTTCCCCACAGCTAATAAATGCCAATAGATACTCAGCTGAGGCTGGGGAGTCTTGCCTACTTCCGCCATCTTTGCTGGAGTTTTGTCTGGCTTGAGATCACACAGGTCTTGTGTATGCTCAGTGGGTTCATATGTGCAACTTCCCAATTGTGACTAGACAACAAGGTCCCCTTGTGTTGATCTACCACCTCTGACTATTGCAATCTTTCTGCCTACCCCATCCCCAAAGATCCCTGAGCCATGGGAGGAGAGGATATGATATGTCTCATTTAGGCTGAACACTTTATAGTTTCTTATTCTATGTACACTAACAAATTATGGGCGTCTGTATTAATTTCTATCTTCTGTAGGAAGCTTCTCTGGTGAGAGTTGAGAGATACACTGTTTGATGTGCATAACAATAAGTCATTAAGAATTAGTTTAATACCATGTTCATTTAGCAGAATAATAGTGGGTATTCCTTAAGGCATGTGAGCTGTCTAGCTTCTGGTTCTTGGCCCTGATAACAGTGTCAGGTATGGGTTCCATCTTTTGAAGAGGGTCTGAAATCCAAGCAGAAGGTAGTTATTACTCCATAACATTTGTGCCACAATTACACCAGACCAGTCATTGTAACTAGCAGGGTACACAGCTCAGTAGGAGTGATCATTACTTTTCTGTCCTGGTAGAATCTATAGCGCCTTACTACACTATGAAAGCTAGTCAGTAGAAATGAAGCTTAGAGGTGAGAACTGGCTTATTTCTCCTTTTGTGTTCCATACCTCATGTATGTAGTGTCTTCAATGAAAGTGTCAATTTCGTCAAGTTCTGATGAGTAACCAAGAGCAATGGCAAAAGCCAGTATTGTGAGAGGGTCTATGGAAACACCCATCCCTGTAAACAATTCCAAAAAGAGAATCCATTCCTGCATTTTGCTTTTGATTTGCTAGCTTTTGGTGTCTGGTAGGGCCATTGAACCCTGTTATATGGTAACTACATTTAAACTTTTATATCATATATGTATATATTCTTAGTGTAGGTGTTAAGAACAAATATTTACAGAGAGATCTCATGAAACTACAAGCACAGGACACCATTATTATAGTAAAGAGGCAGCATGGAGAAATAGGAAATTATCTTTAGAAGCTATACACTCGGCAGAGCATTAGCATTTGGAGTACACAAGGATTTCAAAAAACCAACCATAAGTCCCAAATAAACTAATTAAAAATTGTAGTAAAGAAACTAAACAGAGAGTTCTCAAATGATGAAATCCAAATGGCATATATATATATGATATAATATATAATTATATATAATACTTATTTTTATTTAAGTGCTGTAGTGAAATCCAAGTGATGCAGCCACTGTGGAATCCAGTGGTGAATATTGTTCAAAACTAAAAATAGATCTACAGCATAACTCAGCCATAGCACTCTAGGGCCTATACCCAAAGGACTCTATATCCTCCTTCAGAGATACCTATAAATCCATGTTCAGTATGATTCTATTCACAATAGCCAGGAAATGGAAACAACTTAGATGTCCATTAAGAATAAGTGGACAATCTGCAGAAGAGGGGGCGTGGCAGAATGTAAAGGCTGCGATTGGGGTGAATGGTGAAACTACAGCAATGTAGTCTGGACACTCATTTGATCAACTTGATTGAACAAACAACCTGTCACCCCCCACTGGATGGTGGGGCTGTGGGGGTTTGGGCACAACAGCCTGCAGATTGGTTTTGTACGAAGGATGCTTGTACTCATGGATTATCACTTATAGCTAAAAAATGAAAAAAACTGAGAGAAAGATGCAGGACAGTTATGGCAGAATGCATGATCTGGGATGGGGTGGGGGTGGGGGAAAGGGAAAGGGAAATATGCCTGATCTGAATTGGAAAATGATGTATGAAATGCACAAAGCATCAATAAAAATTAAATTAAAAAAAGAATAAGTGGATATTAAAATTATGGCATGTCTACACAATAGAATATTATTACTCAGTTCTTAAGAAGAATAAAATGATGACATTAAGAGGTAAATGGACAGAAGTGGTAATAATCATCTTGAGTCAGGTACCCAGTCTCTAGAAGACAAATTTCATATGTTTTCTCTCATAAATGGATGTTGGCTTTGAATTTTTAAATAGACATGTTTCATTTGGAAAATCTATAGAAGTTAGGAAATTAATTTCAAGTAAGTTCTTTAGATTTTGATTTATTACTTGCTGTCTTAATAATATTTACCTTCCCCATTATTGTCATACTGTGAAGCAATATGCAAAACTCTTTAAAATTTAGTAAGGTTTTAAAAACTGGAAATCTTTACATCAAGAAATCTACCTACCTCTATTTTCTTATAATTATTATTATTAGCTCAGTTGGTACCATGCTTGCCTAGCATGCATGAAGCTCTGGTTTAATATCCAACACCACATAAAAGAAGACATGATAGAAGCAAGAAAATCAGAATTTCAAAGTCATTCTCAGTTATGCAGTATGTATGGGACCATTCTGGACTACACGAGACCCTGTCTCAAAACTTATTATTCTTAATTTCTAGAAAAATCATTCTACAATTAACATTATTGTTGTAAATTATTATAATTTTTTCTTCTTGAGTAATCCAATTTAGTGTGCATCTAGAGTGCACAAAGCATATTAATTGGCTGGGCAAAATCATAATTAAAGTGGAAAAGTTTCTGAGTGGGGTACAGGGAATATTCTGTAAGGAAACTCAGTCTGTGGGTGAACAGTGCACCTAATGAATTTATTCTTCTCAGCATTTTCTTTTCAAATGTGAGATACACCCCAGATAAACTTAAATAATAGACCCTGAGTACTCACCAAGAGCTTAGTATTCTGATGGCCTCTTTTCATAAAGACTTGTCAATGTTTCTTTCATTTACCTAGATGTTTGTACACATCTATAGTTACTGAATATAATGCTGAAAATTTTGAGTGGATGCAAAAAGAGGAAACCCTTAACCCTAATATGAGAGTTAAGGACTAGCAAAGAGTGTGAAAAGGAAGTAAAAGGAAATAAAAAGTAAGAAGGTCAATGCACACAAAATCTCACAAATTAAAAGCAGATTTGTCTTTTATTCTATTTGCTTCTAATGTTTTTAGATGTAAATTTTTCATTTATTTTTGAGACTTTCATATGTTTAAATTTTGACTTATTTATTTTTATATCATGTGTATGTTTTGCTTGCATGTATGTAAATGCACCCATGTCCTGCAATGCCCATGGAGGCCAGAAGACAGTGTTGGATCCCCTGGAACTGGAGTTATGGACAGTTGTTAGGCGCCATGTGCGTAATGGAAAATGAACCTGGGTTATCTGCAAGATCAGCCAGTGCTCTATCTGCTGAGCCATCTCTCCAGCCCTAGCTATCCCATACATTTATTCATGTCTCTTGGTCATATTTGCCTCACTCCCCCACTCCAGGTCCCCCGAACCCACGATAATATCCACTTTCCAACTTCATGTTCTGTATTTGTTGAGTTATTTATATTTTAACCTACAGAGTCCAGTTAGTCCTACTCATATCTATGTGGGCATGGGGAACCTCCCAGCAGCCTTAGTTCTAAAGAAAAGTGACTTTCCCTCCCATAGCAGGTATCAATTGCCCATAGATCCTCAACTAGGTATAGGGCCTCAGGAGCTCTTCCTCAATCCATGCTGAAGATTTTAACTGGCTTGATCTTGTGTAGGTCTAGTATAGACAGGAGACAGTGGCTTCATGTGAACTCCCCCACTGCCCATTTTCTGGTTCCAACATCTTCACCCTTGCTCTGCTTTGCAGGAGAGGTAATATGGATGTCACGTCTACAGCTGAGCACTCACAGCTGGCCATCTTCAGCAGTGAACAGTAATGAATCTCTGAATTAAGCACTGTCTACTGCAAGAAGAAGCTTACCTGACCAAGCTTTGGAGCAGCACAAATCTATGGATATAGGCATTACATTTAGGAGGCAGTTTCACGACACAACCAGCAGAGAAAAATCAAAAGAAAGAAGAAGGTCAACATCAATAGGATGTCACCTAGACTCTATAACTTCCCCAGCCATGAGTTTGGACCATGTTTACAGTACTAGGCATGAATTAAAGAAATATTACAGATGCAGTTTAACTTCTTGATTTCTTTACAGCCTCATATTATGAAGGTCAGAGACACTGACTTTCCTACTAATAAGGGCAATTTATATTTTGAAAAATTAACTAGAAATGTGATAGGGATGACTACATTTTCACCTCAAAGTCTGGTTATGGATCACAAAATACAGGGAGGTGTTACTAATTTCATTTTATGTAGATTTGGGTTTTTCATCATGTAACAGTATTTAAATGTCTCTTTACATAGTCCTTAGCTCTGCTTGATGAATGGCAGAGTGTTTGTTTTAGCCCATTCATTATGGGCAAAGAGTTTCTAAAGTCAAGTTCAACTGATTTACGTATCTGAAAAGGGAGTGCCCAGCATAAGCAACTGCAGAAGAAATAGCTAGGTACTGGTTCCCACCCCCTACTTTGGAAACAAACTTTGCACAAGAACAATTTTATTTCCCCCATTATAATTTCTCTTGGGCCATAAGATAGGGTTGTTACTTTTTGTTCTCCCAGGAGCAGGACAGAGCTAGAGGCTTGAGGGCAGGGAGATTATCAAATAGTAAACTTAGGAACATCATTCTAATGAAGAGGAAGAAGCAGGCATGGAAAAGAGAGAATCTGCACTGTGATTCAAATATAAGAAATGCCTACTCATCCTTTAAGGCTCTTTGGAGCAGGAATGTCCCTTCACAATTGCCCCCATTTAAGGCAGGATGTAGAAACGGTCCCTAGGAAGCAATAATTGCCTTCAGTGGGCAGTTCCTTGTGTTTTAGACAACTTTCAGAAGACCTTGAGTGTGCAGCATCAGCAGACAGAACTACTGGTGCCTAGAGAAATGAGAGCTTTGATGCAGAAGACAGAATCTGGGTGGCTCACCATGTCATCTAGTCTATGCTTGCAATGTGTGTAGGAAGACAGAAAGCTGATATGGCATATATGGTATCAATAGTCAAATCGTCATTCAGTTTCCTCAAGGACAGCTATACCAATAAAATCAATTTGGTGTTTTTATAAATACATATTTTATGCTTAGCAGTAAATGATGTAGGTTCTATTAACATTTTCCCATTTTAAACAAGCCATTCATAACTCTTTTATTTCTTTTCTCTTTGTTACTATTTGAAAATTTCATACACGTATATAATGTTTTTATTTTATTTTTTTCTTTGCTACTATTTGAACATTTCATACATGTATATAATGTGTTTTTATCAAATACATCAACCCTACAAACTGTTACTCTATGCACCCCAACACTTTTCGCTCCCAACTTCACTTGCTCTTTTTTTTTTTTTTTTGCAAACCTTCAGTTAGTGCTGCTTGTATGTGCGTAGATACAGGACCATCCAGTGGAGCATGGGGACTACATCCCAAAGAGAACTGACTCTGCTTTACTTAGTGGCTGTCAACTGTCAAGCGCTCCTTGCTGAGGGGCGGGAATTCATGGGTCCTTCCCCAATCCACACTAGATTTTGGCTGGCTTGATCTGGTGCAGTATTACTATCTACTCATAGCCACTGGGAGTTCATGTGTGCAATGGTCCTGTCATGTCTGGCAAACACTGTTTCACAGCACATGTCCAGCACTTATGACTCTCCCAGTCTTACCTCCTCTTCTACCCTGATCCATGAGCCTGAGGTACAACCATAGTGATATAAATGTCCCATTTAGAGCTGAGAACTCTACTGTCTTTATTATCTGTATATTCACCATGTGTGGGTCTCTATTAATCACCATCTACTGCATAAAGAACCTTCTTTATGAGAGTTCAAAGATGCATTAATCCATGGGTATAAAGATGTCTTTGATAAACACGGATGCAAAAAAATCTTAATAAGATAATTGCAAATCAAACTTAAGAACATACCACTCAAGAAGCAGAGGCAGGGAGATCTCTTGAGTTCAAGGCCAGCTGCTCTACATAGAGACTTCCAGGCTAGCTGTGGCTACAGGGAGACCCTATCTCAAAGAGAGGACATATCAAAAATAACATTCACCAAGTTCAAGTTGGCTTCATCCCAAAGATGCAGAGATAGTTCAACATATATAAAACAGTGAATGTAATCCATTACATAAATAGTTCTAAGGCCAGAAACAACATGGTAATTTCATTGATAAAAAAAGGCCTTTGACAAAATCCAACATCACTTTATGATAAAGGTTCAGGAGAATCTTCAGATACAGGAGACATATCTCAACATAATGAAGTCCATATACAATAAGCCCACATCATATCAGTATGCTATCAAATAGACAAAAACTATACAACTATGTAGCTTTATTTAGAGCAGTAAGACAAAGGAGACAAAGACAATACAAATAGAAAAGGAAGAAGCCAAAATTATCTTTGTTTCCAGATGGTATGATTTTTATAAAGGCCCCTACAGATACCACCAGAATAGTCATACAATTGATAAACATATGTAGCAAAGTAGTAGGATACAAAACACACAAACAAATAGTCTTATATATATATGAACTACAATAGTGCTGATTAAATAAATCAGGGCAACAACTCCCTTTCAAAAGACCCTCAAAATTATTAATAAATCTAACCAAAGAAATGAAAAACTCATAAAATGAAAAATTTAAGACACTAAAAGAAAGAAATTCAAGAAAATATATGAAGATGAAAAGTTTTCCCATGCTCATGGATTGGTAGGATTAGTATTATGAAAAGAGCCATCCTACCAAAAAAAATCTACAGATTCAATGCAAACTTCATAAAAATTCTAATGCAATTCTTCACAAAAACTGAAAAAAGAACTCTCAGAAATCTCCATGGAAACATGGAAAACCCAAGATAATCAAACCAATCCTGAACAAGAAAAACATTGTTTAGAGATATTACCATGCCTGATTTTAAGTTGTACTACAGAACCATGGTAATCAAAACAGCATGGTATTGGCATAAAAAAGTTAACACACTGATCAATAGAATATAATTGATGACCCTAGTATAAGCTCGCACTTCTACAATCACTGGATTTTTGACCAAGAGGCCAATAATGCACACTGTAGACAGTGTGTTCAACACATGTTGCTTGCCAAACTGGATAACTACATGAAAAAGATTGAAACTAGATTCCTATCTCTCACCCTGCACAAAACTCAACTCCAAATGGATCAAGGAATTCAAGATAAGATCTGATACCTTAAATCTATTAGAAAAGAGGGTAGAAAATATATTTCAACTTATGGACAAAGGAAGAACTTTCTGAATAATATCATGGTAGCATAGGTATTAATATAAAAAAACTGAAAATGGGACCTCATAAAACTATAAAGCTTCTGTACAGCAGAGGAAACCATCAGTCAAATGAACAGGCAGCCTACAAAATGGTTAAAATCTCAACCAGCTACACATTATTGAGGGTTGGTGTCTAGAGTATACAAAGAATTAAAAAATATATAAATATTTAAGTTAAATAACTCAATTAAAACTGGGGCATGGAATTAAAAGTAGAGTACTCAGAAGAAGAACTACAAATGGATGTGAAATAGTTTTAACAATGTCTAGCATCTTTAGCTAATAAGGAAAATAAGACTAAAAGCTCTTAGAAATTTGATTTTACTCAGTAATAATGGCTGAGATGGAAGAGAAACCACCACCAATGACAAATGGCAACAAATAACAACAAATGTGGTTGTGGAAATATGGGAACACTTATTCACTGTTGATGGGAATTCGAACTGGTGTAGCCATTGTGTAACTAATGGCTAGAAACAAAAACTAGAAACAGATCGGGGCTGGAGAGATGACCTAGCAGTTAAGAATGCTGACTACTCTTACAGAAGACCACGTTCGATCCCCAGCACCCAAATGGCAGCTGAGAACCATCTTTAACTCCAGTTCCAGGGGAATCCGATGCCCTCTTCTGACCTCTGCAGCATTGCACGACACATGTGCACAAACCTACATGCAGACAGTACATTCATACACATACAAAATAAAATAAAATAATTAAAATAAAACCTAGAGCAGATCAGCAATGTGATCCAACTATACCAGTCCTGGCATCGTGCTAAAGGACTCTACATCCTCCTACAGAAATTCTTGCTCATCTGTGTTCATTGATTCTAGAGTATACAGGAAAATGAAACACCAAGCTTATATATCCATCAAATGATGACTGGATGATGAAGATGTACACTTACAAATCAGAATATTATTCAACTGATAAGAAAAATGAAATTCACCAGAAAATAAAGCTTGATGGAAACAGTAATCATGAGTGAGGTACCCCAGACCAGCCCCTGAAAAAGCTACATTTCCCTAAGGTATGTGGGTGCTAACTTTGAGTCTTTAGATATGTATGTTAAATTTGAGTATCCACAAAGTCAGGAAACCAGTAAGGAGCTGTGGAGGAGTGTTCAAGGGATGGAGCATAAAATGCCAATGGTACTAGGACAGAAAAGGGAATGACAGAAGAGGAAGTGTTAAATCAGGTAAGGATTTGGAGGACAGGGTAGAAGAGGAAGAATGGGGAAGTATAACTTACTAATACTAAAGACATTTGAAAAATTCCTATGGAAACCTACTACCATAGACGCTTCTTAAAATAAACCCATACACGACCTTGATTGCTAAGACCACCTGAAGCACAGGTAAGAGCCCGGCGCCACTCCAGACAGGTAGATCTTAGAATAGATTGACTCTTGGATTGCTGGATAATTGATTTGCTGGTTTGTGAAAGGGGTTCTGTGGGCCTGCCTGCTTGGGTCTAAACCTTAAACCCTTGTAGGGTGTGGCTGTCTGGGCGGGGTCACCCTTCTGCCTTGCAGCCAGCAGCAGCTAAGTCAGTCATTCCCCCCCACTCCCCACCCCCAAACCCCCACCCCCAATTGGAATTGAGGAAAGAGTATCCAAGTGGATTTTTTTGGACAACCTTCAGAACAGGAAGGGAAGAGTGACGTAGATTTCCAATATCCAATATATAAACAAAATTGAAAGCCTGAAACCTAGACAAGTCAACACTCCATAAACAAGGAGGAGAGAAAGAAAGAAAGAAAGAAAGAGCATTGGAAGGAGGCAAACAAAACAAGCCTTCAATATAGTGAAAAGACATTTACGATTGGCATCGGAATACAGGCAAAAAAAAAGTGGGGGGGGAACCCTCATGCCAGGGACATGGTGAAGGGATAACATGGGAAAGGTGCAGAATAATTCCACACCAAGCTCTACCAACCCTGTAGGAGATAGCTACAGTGGGATCCCCCTGGAGGTGACCCAAGAAACAGATCTTAGAGGAATAATTGCAGACCTATGCAGAGAAATTAAAGAGAGTACAGAAGTCAGGGAACTAAGGAGAGAAAATGAAAAACTCAAAAAGGACCTAGAGGGATGCAATGACAAACTTCAGAAAGAACTAAAGGAAGAGAATGACAAACTCCAGAAAGAACTAGAGGGAGAAAAAAACAAACTCTGGAATGAAGTAGAAACACTAAAAAAGGAAGCCAACCAGCAAAGTAAGGAGCACCAAGAAGAGAGAGAGAAGCTCAAAAAGGAAATGGAAATACTAAAGAAATCACAGGTTGAAATGAAAAAGGAAATAGAACACTCATCCAATCAAGAAGAAAGGAAAGGAAAAAGCCTCAGAAATAGAATGGAGGAACAAAGAATATCAGATCTGGAAGATAACACAGAACAACTAAAAAGCTCAAAAGATTATGAAAAAATTTAAAAATACACAAAAGTGGAACAACCAGGAAATATGGGACACTATGAAAAGATCAAACCTCCACATCATAGGAATAGAGGAAGGAGAAGAATCTCAAGAGAATAGTATTGATCAGATCTTCAACAGAATAATAGATGAAAATTTCCCCAAACTAAAAATAGACAAACCCATACAAATACAAGAAGCACATAGGACTCCAAATAGACAAGATCAGAAAAGAAACTCCCCATGCCATATCATAGTTAAAATGCTAGATGCCCAAAACAAAGACAAAATTCTGAAGGCTACAAAAGAAAAACAAGTCACATACAAAGGGAAACCCATCAGAATTACAACTGACTTCTCGGCACAAACCATGAAAGCAAGAAGAACATGGAGCAAAGCATTCCCAGTGTTAAAGGACTATGGATGCCAACCCAGAATACTATACCAAGCAAAAATGTTGATTATAGTTGAAGGAGAGAAAAAATCTTCCATGACATAAACAAGATGATAGAATACATGTCCGGAAAAACAACTCTTCAGAAAATACTTGAAGCAATTCAAAGGGCAGAAGAGAGGAGCAACTATCCCTAAGCACCTGGGAAAAGAAACTAATAAAAACATAACCATAGGAGTAGAATCAGAGATTAAAAGTACAAATGGATAAATAAGTTGAAAGGAAGCAACATCCATCTTTCAATTATAACCTTAAATATTAATGGACTAATTTCCCCAATCAAAAGACATAGACTGGGAGAATGGATTAGGATACAAAATCCATCTATATGCTGTTTACAAGAAACCCATCTCAATTTCAAGGATAGGCACTGACTTAAGGTGAAGAAATGGAAGAAAGTATTCCAAGAAAATGGTACCAAAAAGAAAGCAGGTGTTGCTATTCTAATATCAGACAAAATAGACTTCAAAGCAAAAGAAATCAAGAGACAAAGAGGGCCATTACATCTTTATTAAAGGAACAATTGACAATGAAGATCTCACAATCACAAATATATATGCACCAAACTCTGGTGCACCAAACATTATAAAGACTATTCTTCAAGATCTCAAGGCACAGATTAACCCCAGCACACTAATAGAAGGGGACTTCAATACCCCACTAAGTCCTTTAGACAGATCAACAGGACAAAGCATAAACAGAGAGACTTCTGAACTGAATGATACAATATACCAAATGGACCTCACAGAAATCTATCGAATATTCCACCCAAACACCAGAGAATACACTTTCTATTCAGCACCCCACAGATCATTCTCCAAAAGAGACCATATACTGGGACACAGGAAAAACTCAACAAATACAAAAAGATTGAAATAATCTCATGCATTCTATCAGACCACGGTGCAATACAGCTCCATTTCAACACCAGGATAACCTCTACAACCTGCAAGAACACATGGAGACTAAACAACACTCTCCTGAATAATGAATGGGTCAAGGAAGAAATAAAGAAAGAAATAAAAACATTCCTGGAAATAAATGACGATGATAGTACAACACAACAAAACCTATGGGACACTTTAAAAGCAGTCCTAAGAGGGAAGTTTATAGCTCTAAGTGCCTACATTAAAAAAACAGAAAGAGCACAAGTGAACGATCTAACACTACAGCTAAAAATATTTGAGAGACAACAACAAATGAACCCTAAACAGAGCAGACAAGAAGAAATAACAATTATCAGAGCAGAGATCAATGAAATAGAAAACAGAATTTTAAAATAAGGATAATAAAACTAAATGTCTGAAAGTGACATAAATAAGATATTTAATGATAGAAAATGCTAATATAGATGATAAAGGCAGAGTGTGACAATTGTAGCAACTGCATTAAAAACAATATGGTTTAGATTTCATTCTGGGTGTGTCAAATGGTTGGATGAGTACACTTGGATGCAATAAACACCTGGCTGAAAGGTATTGAAAATAAAATTTTCATAGAGGATTTGTGTCTTGGTATGTGTAATTCTTACTCATCATGCCCTGCAACTTCCTGTTACTACCAACAATCATCATAATATAGATCTGAGCACATCAGTGTTAACAATTGACATAAACCCTACAAGTGTAAGCATAATTTAAAACTAGAGGAAGCTAACTAATAGTTACAATGGAATATTAATAATAACTGTGGTTTGGGGCTGGAGCTATGGCTCAGAGGTTAGAGTGATCTGCGCTGGCTCTTTCAGAGGGATGCCAGGTTCCTGTTTTTCCAACACCACATAAATGGAGCTAGAATTGGTCCAGTTAACTCTAGTTCCAAGGATCCAATGCCTTCTTTTGACCTCTGTGGGCATTGCGCAAAACAGGTGCACTTACATACATGCAGGCAATACACAAATACACATAAAATAAAAATACTAAGTAAAACATTTTAAAAACCTGTGATTATAAGCTTTAAAGTACAAACTAGGAAAGAATCCCACCTACATCGTGTTAACTTATGGTAATCAATAAATTCTTTTTAAAAAGAGCAGAGAAATTCCATGCAAAAGAATCAACTCTCTTAATAGGTACCAGGAAAATTAGACATCTGTATGTTTTTTACTAAAATATGACTCAACAGAGACATCACACCCTATATAAAAATTAGCTCAAAATGCACCATCACCTTTTAAAAAATATTTATTCTATTTATTTATTTATTATTTATTATTATTTTATTTTTTATTATTCTCTATGTGTATGAGTGTACTGTCTGCATGTAGGTTGGTGCACCCGTCTCATGCAATGTCATGGAGGTCAGAAGAGGGCGTCAGATTCCCCTGGAACTGGAGTCAAAGACAGTTCTTAGCTGCCGTGTCCGTGCTGGGAATTGAACCCGGGTCCTCTGTAAGAGCAGTTGGTGCTCTTAACCGCTGAGGCATGCACCATCACTTTTTAAAAAATAAGAAGCAAACCTACAAAATTTCTAGGTAAAGTATAAAATCTATTTGAACATGAATTTGTTGATGGATTATTTTAAGAACGCAAAAGCGTAACCATGGAAGCCAATTTTATGATGGGCTACACTAGATTGACTTCACTGAAGTTAAAAATGTTTTGTCCATGTAAATACTGTTAGAGAGCGAGGCGTGGTGGTGCACACCTTTAATCCCAGGACTCAGGAGGCAGAGGCAGGTGTATCTCTGTGGTTTCAAGGCCAGCCTGGTCTACAGAGTGAGTTCCAGGATAGCTGGGGCTACAGGGAGACCCTGTCTCAAAAACACCAAAACAAACAATCGAAAAAAAAAAAAATACTGTTTGAGGAAAACAAATGAGCCACAGTGGGGAAAATGCATTTAAAAATCAAATACCTGATAAAGGACTTATTTCCAGAATACACAAGCATAATTCAATGCAAAACTAATAAAGAACACAGATTGAAGATAACCAAAATATCAGAACAGGTTCTCACTAAAGAAGATATGCAGGGCCGGGCGTGGTGGCGCACGCCTTTAATCCTAGCACTTGGGAGGCAGAGCAGGCGGATCTTTGTGAGTTCAAGGCCAGCCTGGTCTACGTAGTGAGTTTCAGGACAGCCTGGCACTAGAGCTAGCAGGGAGACCCTGTCTCGAAAAGACCAGAAAAAAAAAAAAGAGATATGCAGGAAGAAAACGTGTATGTAAAAGTTCAATATCATGTGTTAAATTTGGGAAATACAGAAGAAAACCACTACATACCCATTCAGAATGTTCATATGTGAAACAGGGCAATACCAGGTGCTGGTGAGGATTCAAGGAGCAGGATTCTTACTACTAGTGAGAATGGGAAATGCTGCAGTCACCTTGGAAGATGGCTTTGCACACAATATATGACAATATATGACTCAGCGAATGCATTCCAAAATTTCACTCAAACTGATTGAAGATGTAAACCTCAACTGTTTAATGTTTCTTACACATATTCATATATGTATATATAGATTAGATACATACATAGTGTATATGTATATAGTAGCAGCTTTTTTTTTTTTTTTTTACTTTCTTATCATTTTTTTAACAATAAGTAATAATTATGAGTAAAGCATCCTTCATGTAAACCAATTTGCAAGCAGTTGTGTGCCCAAACCCCACACCCAAGGGTCCCACCATCCGCTGGGGGGCTTTGTATGTACAATCAAGCTGATCAAATAAGCTCCAGTCTATTGTTGTAGTTTCACCATTCACCCCAATCAAAAGCCTTTACATTCTACCATGCCCCCTCTTCCAGAGTTGTTCCCTAGGCTTAGAGAAAGGGGCACAGGTGGAGAGAAGCAAAACAGTCTACTTTTTCTGTTTTTTTGGACTCTGATCAGTTCTGGCTGTTTCCTTCATGGGCTGACAGTTTGTTCAGGAAAAAACTCAATCCTACTAATGAAGCACAAGCATTAGATATATAGGTATTTAAACAGTACTAATTGTATGAGGGTAGGTTACTTTGGTATAGACACAGATGTTATGGTATGTAATCCATGAATTATGTTTTTTCTGAAAAATGAAAAGGTCTTATTGTGCTTATAACATCTCCTACCCACTGGAGGATGTAAGCTTGTGGCATCAGCCATGATTATTCCTCCAAGAAGAAGCTAATAGCCAATTAATGTGGGTTATACAGACATATGACTGCCACTGCTGCACAAGTATTTCCAGGCAGTTGAGGTGTAGCTGGTGCTGACAGAGGAGTTGGGCTTGACTCAAGGAGACCATATTTGCTTTATTGGTTTAGTGGCCTTTGGTAACACTCTCTGGTATTCCAGAGCCAACTGCTACACGTGCAAATGTCGGTCTTAATACATCTTTCCATGCGTACATCAGGTCTTCGACAGCAGGGCCCTTACTGCCTCTTCTTCTTGCAGGTATCCCAGTTTACAGGCAAGAAGCCTGTACCTTTTTTTTGGGGGGGGGTTTGGATCCCCTGGCTAATCTCCTTGGCAGAATAATCCATATCAGAGCTCTCCTGTATTAATATATTTTTTAAATGCCCAGCTTAAAGAGACTTTATATGTAAATGTAGTTTGACGTTTGGAATAAGAATAATCTTATTCCAGTTCAGTGGTTAGGTCGAATTTGATGTAGCCATGGTAATTATGCAGACATACAATCATTTGCTTTTAATTCATAAGACAGTTCTATTCTTTAGTCAATTAAAGAAGCAGTTTACCAGTTTTATAAGAGATTACCTCTATAACAATGTAATTTAAGTTAGAGAAATGACTTCATTACCATCACATTTTTCTTTGTTCGGTGAAAAGGAGGTAAGAAGGTCTCTCATTTAAAACTTTGTGGCACCTAGAGGTTAAGGTTCTTAGGACTCATTATAAATAGTTGTTACAATAGGATCCACAGAGATGTTTGATGCCTGTAGCATTCTGAGGCTTTTCTTCCTTTAATGTTTCAGATTGGGCCAACTTCTCTGCTGGTATTCTTGGTACTAATCCTCGCAATGCAAGGCTGTATCTTTCTTTCTCAGCCATTAAGTTGGAGATGTTTTGACCTTGAAGAAATACAAATATTTTTGCATAGTTAGTTTTTAAGATTAAATTGAAATTTTTTTGGCAAAAGGTTTAATATATACTGTATCCCCCCTCTCTTTTTTATTTTAGGTTTTTATTTTTTGACCCAATGAGTCTCAACACGGCAGTTTGTATTTACATACCTATAGGAGGAATCAAGGTATAAATTTCATTAAATTTACCCAAGCTGTTTTTTGGGTGATTGTGTGTTGTTAATTGGTGAAGCAACATAATTCCTTAAGTTAAATTATCCTACAGGTAAAAGAGAATGTTACAAGATGATAACTGTACAACACAATAATTATAGAGAACATTTTGTATGTTAATCCCAAAGTTATTGTTACGGATTTTAAAGTAAAAACAAATACACACAACAACAAATTTATATTTCAATTAACTTAGATGTATTACATTCATTTTTATAAAACATTTAAACCAAGGTTGTTTAATATAGAACATTTTTCTTTTACTAAGTCCCCTAAAATACGAAGTAAATTTGTAGATAGAGTTGGGAGCAAAATTGGATACTTGTTGATTAATGTCAATTAATTAAAATTAATTGAATATAGACCAGTGTACCTCTCCCATCCTCCTCTTCCAGATTCACCATTCAGCAGTCTTTGAGGCATCTTTCTGTTTTGTTATTCTTTCCAATATGCATCCCTCCACAAGAATTTAATAACTGGGTAATTGGATGCTAGCATCCCCAGATGAGCATATCTCTATCCACTCATCAGTTAGGGCATTTGGGTTGGTTCCAGCTTTTTGCTATTGTGACAGAGCAAATAAAAATAGCTGTGCATGTATTTCTGCAGTAAGATGAGTCGTTGGGGTAATACCCAGGTGGTATACTGGGTCAATGGCCTCTCATTTTGAGATCTTCCAAGGGTTCTCCACCCTCGCTTTCCATAGATGGTTGTACAAGAGTTGACATTCCCACAGCAATGGTGAGTTTCCCCTTTCCCCACAACCTCTCCATCACTGATATCATTTGTTTTCTTGAACTGGCCAGTCTATCAAGTGAGATGATATCTTAAAGTGGTCTTAATTTGCATTTCCCTAATTATTAGTGATGTTGAACAGTTTTTTAAGATGTTTCTCAGCCAGGTCTAATTTCCTTCTGTGAAGTCTCTATTTACAGTTCTTTGCTCCATCTTTTTTTTTTTTTTTTTTTTTTTTTCTTTCTTTGTTTTTGGAGTAGTTTGTCTACTCTGGAATCAATGCTTTGTCGATATATCTGCAATGAAGGTTTCCTCCCACTCTGTGGTTTTTCTCTTCACTTCCTTATTGTTTCTTTTGAGTACCGAGCTTTTGAGTTTATGAAGTCCCTTTTGATCAATTGGTACATCTTCCATTTCTTGCGCAGCTGCTGTCTGAATTTAAGAAGTCTTTCCCAACTCTCTATGTCTTGTAGTCTGCTGCCCCGGTTTTCTTCTTCTATTGCCTCCGAGACTTGGGTTTCATGTTGAGGTCTTTTATCCATCTGTTGATTTTCTGTGACAGGGTGATGATATAGTGGTTCAAGTTTTGTCTCTCAAATGTGACATCCACTTTTCCTAAACTGTTATTAAAGATGCTGTCTTTCCTCCATTGTGGTTCTTGCCCCTTGTCAAATATGAGGTGGCTGAAATTTGTATGTGCTCAGGTTTGATCTTCAGTTTATTTCCATTAGTCAACAGGTCTGCTTTTGTGCCAGTACAAACTGTTTTTATGACTATAGCCCTGTAGTTTAGTTGAAGGTCTGGTATAGGATCCCTCCGTGTATTGCTCTTTTGCGCTCAGGGTCTTTTAGATATTCTGGGGTCTTTTGTTTCCAAATGAAATTACGATTTTTTTCCAACCTGTGAAGAAACACTTGGGAATTTTAATTGAGATTGAATTAAATTGTACAAGAGGTTGGTAGAATGGACATTTTTATTATATTTATAGTCCATTTATCTTCCCAATCCATGAGCAAGGGGGAGTTGTCCATATTTTGTCTTCTTCAATTTTCTTTTTCAGGGAGTTTAATATTTTTGTTGTAGCAGATCCTTGGTGTCTTTGGTAGGGTTCTGTTCCTAGGTATTTTATTTTTTTGAGGCTATTGTGATTTGAAAGGTCTCCTTATATTCCTTCAGTTGCTTTTGTTGGGTGTAAAGGAAAGGCTACCGGACTTTTGATTTATTTGTATCACCGCCACTTGCTGAAGCTCTTACATTTCTAGGAGTGATTTCTGGTGGATAGTTCTTAGCATCCCTTAAAACGATCAATGTCATCCAGCAAAAAGGGGTAGGTTGACTTCCTCTTTTCCATTAGTACTCCTTAATTTCACTTTCTTGCTTATTGCCCTAACAAGGGTTTTGAACTTAACACCTATATTGTAAAAATACAGTGGTGACAGGGGGTCAGCCTTGCCTGAGTTCCTACTTTAAGGGGAATGCTCTGTCATTGTCCCCAATTTAGGTGATATGTGGCTGTGGGTTTCCTGTATCATTGGCTTTTGATTACATTGAGGAATGATTCCCTCCAATCCAGTACCTCTAGGGATAAGCACGAAGGGATTGCTGGATTTTTGTAAAGGCTTTTCTGGAATCAGTTGTAGATGACCATATGGTTTTTCGGTTTCAGTCCGATTTATATATGCTTGATGATATTTATGATTTCATATGTTCGCAACCCATCCCGCATCCTCTAGTATGAATCACAACTTGGTCATGGATGATGGTATGTGGGTCTGTATGCGATTTGGCAAGTATTTTTATTTAGAATTTTTATCTGTGTTCATTAGATAGTTGGTTCTATATTCTTTTTGGTTGTATCTTTGCTGGTATTGGTAATAGCGTGGTCTGCTTGGTTCATAAAAGAAATCTGGGAGAAGTCCCTACTTTTTCTCCTTCTAAACAACTTGAGTATAATGGTTTGTAATGTCTTTTTTTGCACTATTTTTATATACTTATTTATAATTTTTTTCATGGATGCCTTTGTGTGTTATCAGTACTCATTTCGCTCAATTCAGTTCAGCATAATTTCACGCCTCCCTGATCCCCCCCAGCCCCACCCCATCCAGATATCATGAATTCTTCCATTACTGTCCTGCACTTTCTCTGTTTTTTTTTCATTTTTTAAGCAATAAATAAGTTATGAGTACAACACCCTTCATGCAAAACCAATTTGCAATTCCGTTGTGTCCAAACCACACAACCATAGGTTTCCACCATCCAGCCGGGGGCGGGGGGATTGTATGTTCAATCAAGTTGATCAACTGAACGTCCAGACTATATTGCTCTAGTTTAACCATTCACCCCAATCAGCAGCCTTACATTCTACATGCCCGCGTCTTCTGCAGGATTGCTGCCTAGGCTTAGAAAGGGGCACTGGTGGATGAGACGCAAAACAGTCTACTTTCTTCTGGAGCTGTTGTCTTAGACTTTGGTACAATCTGCTGGCTGTTTCCTTTCATGCGGCTGACAGTTTTGTCCAGGATACAACCTTTCAATCCCACTCATGAGAAGCACAAGCAGTTAGATATGTAGGTATTTTAAACAGTATGGGTTTTCAATTGTTTGGTATGTTTACTTTGGTATAGACACAGATGTTTGGATGGTATGTTTATTCCATAACATTACATTTTTTCTGTTATAATATGACCAGGTCTTACTGTGGCTTATCACATCTCCTAAACCATTAGAGGATGTAAGCTTGTGCGGCAGTCAGCCGTGGGTTATTCCCTCCCAGGAGAGAGCTAATAGCCATTTAGATTTGGGATATTAATAAGGACATTTGGCTGCCTCTGCTGCACAGTATTTCCGGCAGGTGAGGTGTAGCTGGTGCTTAGATGTGACGAGTCTTGCTGGACTACAAAGGAGACCCATATTTGCTTATAAAATTGTTTAGTGGACTGTTTGTAACTTGTATGGTGATTCCACAGACCATACTGTACATATTGCATGTGTGGTCTCAATACATCTTTCCCAGAATGGGGTTTTTAATCGTCAAGGCTCTTCGACAGCAGGGCCTTATCTCCCTTCTTTCTTACTAGGTATCCCAGTTTACAGGAAAGAAGCTTTACCTTTTTTGGGGTTGCGATCCCCTGGCCAACATCTCCTGGTAGCTACTCCATTACTGATGTCTGAGCTCCTGTATTAATATATTTTGGGGCCTTAAGTGCATAGCTTAAGAAGACGTTAGTATTATATTTGGTTCTGAATAGCGGATAATCCTTTTCACCGTCCTATGTCCATTAGTCACTTAACGAAGGCAGTTTTACCGGTTAGTTTGACCGGTTTTATAAGAGATTATGTCTATAATCATTGTCTCCAACTTACAGTTGGAAAATGACTCAGCAATTAGGACTGCTGCCATGAAACCCATCTGGGCCTGGCATTTTTTTTTATTTTTTTGTGGGAGGATTCTTATTACAACTTCAATTTCTTCATCTTATTATTGGTCTGTTTAAGCTTGTCAATCTCTTCTTGTTGAGCTTTGGTGCTTCCCAGGATTTTAGATATATTCATCCATTTATTCTAGGTTTCAAACTTAGTGGAGTATAGGTTTTTTGAAGTATTCCACTATAATTGTCTGGGTCTTTTTCATTGTCTGTTGTGATATTTTCCCTTCCTTATATATTGTATTGATTTGGAGTTGTTTCTCTTTCTTTTGGTTTTAACTGGGCTAGCGGTCTGACCTATTCTATTTTATTCTCTCAAAGAACCAACTTGGAGGATTCATTGTTTTTTTGTATGGTTTTCTTTATTTTCTATTTCATTGATTCTCTGCTGATAATTGTTATTTCTTCTTGTCTGCTCTGTTTAGGGTTTCATTTGTTGTGTCTCTCAAATATTTTAAGTGTATGTGTTTAGATCGTTCACTTGTGCTCTTCTGTTTTTATAATGTAGGCACTTAGACCTATAAAACTCCCTATTAGTGTTGCTTTTAAGTTGTCCCATAGGTTTGTTGCTGTTGTACTATCATCGTCTTTATTTAAAGGAATGTTTCTTATTTCTTTATTTAGTTTAGGCCTTTGACCCATAAAATTTCATCTATTAAGGAGGAGGTTGTTTAGTCTCACATGTGTTCTTGCAGGTTGAGAGGTTATTCCTGGTGTGAAATGGAAAGCTGTATTGCACGTGGTTGATAGAATGCATCGATTATTTCAATTTTTGTTATTTGTTGATTTTTTCCTTTTGTCCCAGTATATGGTCAATATTGGAGAAATGATCTGTGGGGGGGGTGCTGAATAGCAAGTGTATTCTCTGGTGTTTGGGTGGAGTTGAATATTCGATATTAGATTTCTGTGAGGTCCATTTGGTATATTGTATTTTTCAGTTCAGAAGTCTCTCTGTTCATCCTTTGTTCTGTTTGACCTGTCTAAATGACTTAGTGGGATATTGAAGAACCCTACTATTAATCTGTGCGGGGGTTTAATCTGTGTCTTGTTGTCCTGGAGAATTTCTTTATACTGTTTGGTGCACCAGAGTTTGGTTGCATATCTATTTGTGATTGTGAGATCTTCATTGTCAATTGTTCCTTTAAAAAGATGTAATGGCCCTCTTTGTCTCTTGATTTCTTTTGCTTGAGTCTATTGTCTGATATTAGAATAGCAACACCTGCTTTCTTTTTGTACCATTTTCTTGAATACTTTCTTACCATCTTTTCACTTTATGTTGATGCCTATCCTTGAAATGAGATGGGTTTCTGTAAACAGCATATAGATGGGTTCTGTTGGTTCTGTTTCCTAATCCACACTCCCAGTCTATGTCTTTTGATTGGGGAAATTAGTCCATTAATATTATAGGTTATATAATTGAAAGATGGATTGTGCTTCCTTTCAACTTATTTATCCATTTGTACTTTTATCCTCTGATTCTTCCTATGGTTATGTTTTTATAGTTTCTTTTCCCAGGGCTTAGGGATAGTTTGCTCCTCTCTTCTGCCTTTGAATTGATTTAAGTATTTTCTGAAGAGTTGTTTTTCCGGACATGTATCTATCATCTTGTTTATTCTTGGAAGATTTTTTCTCTCCTTCAACTATAATCACTGTTGCTTCGGTATAGATTCTGGGTTGGCATATCCCCATAGATGGTCCTTTAAAACACTGGGACATTGCTTGCCTCCATGTTACGTCTTCTGCATTTTCATGGTTTGTTGCCGAGTAGTCAGTTGTTACTTCTGACTGGGTTTCCCTTGTAGTGACTCTGTTTTTCTTTTTCGCATCGCGAATTTTGTCTTTGTTTTGGAGCATTTCTAGCATTTTAAAAATATGATTGGAATGGGGAGTTTCTTTTCTGATCTTGTCTATTTTGAGTCCTCTGTGCTTCTTGTATTTGTATGGGTTGGCCTATTTTTAGTTTGGGGAAATTTTTCTCTATTATTCTGTTGAAAAGCTGATCAATACCATTCTCTCGAGATTTTCTCCTCCTCTTATTCTATGTATGTGGTGGGAGGTTTGATCTTTCCATAGTTTCCCACATTTCCTAGTTGTTCCAATTTTGTGTATTTTTAAAATTTTTTCACTAATCTTTTGAGCTTTTAGTTGTTCTTGTTATCTTCAGATCTGATTATTCTTTGTTCCTCCATTCTATTTATGAGGCTTTTTCCTTTCCTTCTCTTTCTTGATTGGATGAGGTTCTATTTCCTTTTTCATTAAAACCTGTGATCTTTAGTATTTCCATTCCTTTTTGAGCTTCTCTCTCTCTTATTGCGTGCTCTTACTTTTGCTGGTTGGCTTCCTTTTTAGTGTTTCTACTTCATTCCAGAGTTTGTTTTTTTATCCCTCTCGTTCTTTCTGGAGTTTTTGTCATTCTCTTCCTTTATGTTCTTTCTGAAGTTGTCATTGCATCCCTCTAGGTCCTTTTGAGTTTTTCATTTTCTTAATTAGTTCCCTGACTTCTGTACTCTCTTTAATTTCTCTGCAAGGTTCTGCAATTATTCCTCTAGTCTGTTTCTGGGTTCACCTCCCAGGGGGATCCCACTGTAGCTATCTCCCTACAGGGTTGGTAGAGATTGTTGCTGAATTATCCTGCACCTTTACCATATTGTCTCTTCTTCGTATCCCTGGCATATGGATTTCCCTTTTTTTTTTTGCCTGTATTCCGATGCAACGTAAATGTCTTTTCAATATAGTGAAGGATTGTTTGTTTGCCTATCCATGCTCTTCGTTCTGTTCTTCATTTTCTCCTTTTTTATGGGAGTGTTGACTTGTCTAGGTTTTCAGGCTTTCATTTTGTTTATATATTGGGAGATTGGAAATCTACGTCACTCTTCCCTTCCTGTTCTGAAGTTTCACCCAAAAAGTTCACTTGGATACTCTCTCAACAATTCCAAATTGGGGGTGGTGCGCGGTTTGGGGGTGGGGAGTGGGGGGGACATGACTGACTTAGGCTGCCTGCTGGCTGCAAGGGGGAAGGGGGACCCCGCCCAGACAGCCACACCCTACAAGGGTTCTGGGTTTGGACCCAAGCAGGCAGGCTCACGAACCCCTTCAAAACAAACCAGGCAAATCCAATTTCAGCATCCCAAGAGTCAATCTATTCTAAGATCTACCTGTCTGCAGCAGCACCAGTCTCTTACCTGTGATTCAGGTGGTCTTAGCAATCAAGGTCGTGTATGGGTTTATTTTAAGAAGCGTCTATGGTAATATGTTTCATATGACTTTTCAAAATGCCTTAGTATTAGTGAAAGTTATACTTCCCCATTCTTCCTCTTCTACCCTGTCCTCCAAATCCTTACCTGATTTAACACTTCCTCTTCTGTCATTCCCTTTTCTGTCCTAGTACCATTGGCATTTTATGCTCCATCCCTTGAACACTCCTCCACAGCTCCTTACTGGTTTCCTGACTTTGTGGATACTCAAATTTAACATACATATCTAAAGACTCAAAGTTAGCACCCACATACCTTAGGGAAATGTAGCTTTTTCAGGGGCTGGTCTGGGGTACCTCACTCATGATTACTGTTTCCATCAAGGCTTTATTTTCTGGTGAATTCATTTTTTTTTTTATCAGTGAATAATATTCTGATTTGTAAGTGTACATCTTCATCATCCAGTCATCATTTGATGGATATATAAGCTCGGTGTTTCATTTTCCTGTATACTCTAGAATCAATGAACACAGATGAGCCAAGAATTTCTGTAGGAGGATGTAGAGTCCTTTAGCACGATGCCAGGACTGGTATAGTTGGATCACATTGCTGATCTGCTCTAGGTTTTATTTTAATTATTTTATTTTTATTTTGTATGGTATGAATGTACTGTCTGCATGTAGGTTTGTGCACATGTTGGGTGCAATGCTGGGGCAGAGGTCCCAAAGAGGGCAATCGGGATTCCCCTTGGAACTGGGTTAAGGATGGTTTCTCAGCTGCCATTTGGGTGATGGGGATCGAACTGGGTCCTCTGTAAGAGAAGTCAGCATTCTTAACTGCTAGGCAATCTTCCAGCCCCGATCTGTTTCTAGTTTTTGTTTCTAGCCATTAGTTACACAATGGCTACACCAGTTCGAATTCCCATCAACAGTGAATAAGTGTTCCCATATTTCCACAACCACATTTGTTGTTATTTGTTGCCATTTGTCATTGGTGGTGGTTTCTCTTCCATCTCAGCCATTATTACTGAGTAAAATCAAATTTCTAAGAGCTTTTAGTCTTATTTTCCTTATTAGCTAAAGATGCTAGACATTGTTTTAAAAACTTTTCACATTCCGGACGGGGGGTTTGGGCATAACAGTCTATAGATTGGTTTGCACGAAGGCAGCTTGTACTCATGGATTATTCACTTATAGATAAAAACTGAAAAAAAAAACAAACTAAAAAAAAAAAAAAAAAAAAAAAAAAAAAAAAAAAATGATCTGGGATGGGGTGGGGTGGGGGGGACGGGAAAGGGAAATTGCCTGATCGGAATTGGAAAAATGAGGGTAAAATGCACCAACCATCAATTAAAAATAAAAAAAAAAAAACTATTTCACATCCATTTGCAGTTCTTCTTCTGAGTAACTCTACTTTTAACTTCCTGCCCCAGTTTTATTGAGGTTATTTCATTTTTAAATATTTATATATTTTTTAATCTTTTGTATACTCTAGACACCAACCCTCAATAATGTGTAGCTGGTTGAGATTTTAACCATTTTGTAGGCTGCCTGTTCATTTGACTGATGGTTTCCTCTGCTGTAAGAAGCTTTATAGTTTTATGAGGGTCCCATTTTCAGTTTTTTTATATTAATACCTATGCTACCATGATATTATTCAGAAAGTTCTTCCTTTGTCCATAAGTTGAAATATATTTTCTACCCTCTTTTCTAATAGATTTAAGGTATCAGATCTTATCTTGAATTCCTTGATCCATTTTTTGGGTGAGTTTTGTGCAGGGTGAGAGATCTGGAATCTAGTTTTCAATCTTTTTTATGTGTTATCCAGTTTGGCAAGGCAACATGGTTGAACACCACTGTCTACATTTGTGGCCTATTGGCTCTTGCGTCCAAAAAAAATCCAGTGCTGTAGAAGTGCGCGGCGGGAGCTTATTATAGGGTCATCAATTATATTTCTATTGATCAGTTGTGTTAACTTTTTTATCGCCAATAACCATGCTGTTTTGATTACCATGGTTCTGTAGTACAACTTAAAATCAGGCATGGTAATATCTCTAAACAAATGTCTTCTGTTCAGGATTGGTTGATTATCTTGGGTTTCCATGTTTCCCTGAGTTTTGAGGTTTTTTTTTTCAGTTTTTGTGAAGAATTGCATTAGAATTTTTATGAAGTTTGCATTGAATCTGTAGATTTTTTTTGGTAGGATGGCTCTTTTCACAATATACTGCTACCCAATCATGCGCATGGGAAAAACTTTTCCTTCTTCATATATTTTCTTGACTTTCTTTTTTAGTGTCTTAAATTTTTCATTTTAGCGTTTTATTTCTTGGTTAGATTTATTTAATAATTTTGAGGGGTCTTTTGAAAGGGAGTTGTTGCCCTGATTTATTTAATCAGCACTATTGTAGTTCATATATATATAAGACTATTTGTTTGTGTGTTTTGTATCCTACTATTTTGCTACATATGTTTATCAATTGTATGACTATTCTGGTGGCATCTGTAGGGGCCTTTATAAAAATCATACCATCTGGAAACAAAGATAATTTTGGCTTCTTCCTTTGTATTGTATTGTCTTTTCTTCCTTTGTCTTACTGCTCTAAATAAAGCTACATAGTTGTATAGTTTTTGTCTATTTGATAGCATACTGATATGATGTGGGCTTATTGTATATGGACTTCATTATGTTGAGATATATCCCCTGTATCTCTAGATTCTCCTTGAAACTTTATCACTAAGTGATGTTGGATTTTGTCAAAGGCCTTTTCTTATCAATGAAATTACCATGTTGTTTCTGGCCTTAGAACTATTTATGTAATGGATTACATTCACTGTTTTATATATGTTGAACTATCCCCGCATCTCTGATATGAATCCAAACTGAAACTTGGTGAAATTTTCTTTTTTATATGTCCTCTCTTCGAGATTAGGGTCTCCCTGCTAGCCACAGCTAGCCTGGAATTTTTTTTTTTTTTTTTTAGGCTGGCCTTGAACTCAAGCGATCTGCCTGCCTCTGCTCTTGAGTGGTATGTTCTTAAGTTTGATTTGCAATTATCTTATTAAGATTTTTTTGCATCCGTGTTTATCAAAGACATCTTTATACCCATGGATTAATGCATCTTTGAACTCTCATAAAGAAGGTTTTCCTTATGCAGTAGTGGTGATTAATAGAGACCCACACATGGTGAATATACAGATAATAAAGACAGTAGAGTTCTCAGCTCTAAAGGACATTTATATCACTATGGTTGTACCTCAGGCTCATGGATCAGGGTAGAAGAGGAGGTAAGACTGGGAGAGTCATAAGTGATGGTGAAATGTGATGTGAAACCGTGTTTGCCAGACATACATGGCCATTGCACCATGAACTCCCATGTGGATATGCGTAGATAGTAATTATCTGCACATGATCAAGCCAGCCAAAATCTAGTGTGGATTGGGGAAGGACCCATGAATTCCCGCCCCTCAGCAAGGAGCGCTTGACAGTTGACAGCCACTAAGTAAAGCAGAGTCAGTTCTCTTTGGGATGTAGTCCCCATGCTCCACTGGATGGTCCTGTATCTACGCACATACAAGCAGCACTAACTGAAGGTTTGCAAAAAAAAAAAAACCAACGAGCAAGTGAAGTTGGGAGCGAAAAGTGTTGGGGTGCATAGAGTAACAGTTTGTAGGGTTGATGTATTTGATAAAAACACATTATACATGTATGAAATGTTCAAATAGTAGCAAAGAAAAAAATAAAAATAAAAACATTATTAAAAAAAAAAAAAAAAAAAAAAACAAAAGAGAGAAAAGAAAAAAAAGAGTATGAAGGCTTATTTAAATGGGAAAATGTTAATAGAAACCTACATTCATTTAATGCTTACGCATTAAAATATGTATTATAAAAACACCTAAATTGATTTTATTGGTATAGCTGTCCTTGAGGAAACTGAATGACGATTTGACTATTGATACCATATATGCCATATCAGCTTTCTGTCTTCCTACACACATTGCAAGCATAGACTAGATGACATGGTGAGCCACCCAGATTCTGTCTTCTGCATCAAAGCTCTCATTTCTCTAGGCACCAGTAGTTCTATCTGCTGATGCTGCACACTCAAGGTCTTCTGAAAGTTGTCTAAAACACAAGGAACTGCCCACTGAAGGCAATTATTGCTTCCTAGGGACCGTTTCTACATCCTGCCTTAAATGGGGGCAATTGTGAAGGGACATTCCTGCTCCAAAGAGCCTTAAAGGATGAGTAGGCATTTCTTATATTTGAATCACAGTGCAGATTCTCTCTTTTCCATGCCTGCTTCTTCCTCTTCATTAGAATGATGTTCCTAAGTTTACTATTTGATAATCTCCCTGCCCTCAAGCCTCTAGCTCTGTCCCGCTCCTGGGAGAACAAAAAGTAACAACCCTATCTTATGGCCCAAGAGAAATTATAATGGGGGAAATAAAATTGTTCTTGTGCAAAGTTTGTTTCCAAAGTAGGGGGTGGGAACCAGCACCTAGCTATTTCTTCTGCAGTTGCTTATGCTGGGCACTCCCTTTTCAGATACGTAAATCAGTTGAACTTGACTTTAGAAACTCTTTGCCCATAATGAATGGGCTAAAACAAACACTCTGCCATTCATCAAGCAGAGCTAAGGACTATGTAAAGAGACATTTAAATACTGTTACATGATGAAAAACCCAAATCTACAGAAAATGAAATTAGTAACACCTCCCTGTATTTTGTGATCCATAACCAGACTTTGAGGTGAAAATGTAGTCATCCCTATCACATTTCTAGTTAATTTTTCAAAATATACATTGCCCTTAATTATTAGGAAAGTCAGTGTCTTGACCTTCATAATATGGAGGCTGTAAAGAAAATCAAGAAGTTAATATCTGCATCTGTAATATTTCTTTAATTCATGCCTAGTACTGTAAACATGGTCCAAACTCATGGCTGGGGAAGTTATAGAGTCTAGGTGACATCCTATTGATGTTGACCTTCTTTCTTTTGATTTTTCTCTGCTGGTTGTGTCGTGAAACTGCCTCCTAAATGTAATGCCTATATCCATAGATTTGTGCATCTCTCAAATGCTTGGTCAGGTTAAGTTCTTCTTTGCAGTCGGACAGTGCTTAATTCAGCAGATTTCATTAACTTGTTCACTGCTGAAAGATGGCCGCTGTGCGTGCGCTCAGCTGTAGACGTGACATCCATATTACCTCTCCTGCAAAGCAGAGCAAGGGTGAAGATGTTGGAACCAGAAAATGGGCAGTGGGGGAGTTCACATGAAGCCACTGTCTCCTGTCTATATCGCCCTACACAAGCTCAAGCCAGTTAAAATATCTTCCGCATGGATTGAGGAAGAGCTCCTGAGGCCCTATACCTAGTTGAGGATCTATGGGCAATTGATACCTTGGCTATGGAGGAGGGAATAGTAACTTTCTTAGAAACTAATGGCTGCTGGGGAGGTTCCCCAGTGCCCACATAGATATGAGTAGGACTAACTGGACTCTGTAGGTTAAAATATAAATAACTCAACAAATACAGAACATGAAGTTGGAAAGTGGATATTATCGTGGGTTCGGGGGACCTGGAGTGGGGGAGTGAGGCAAATATGACCAAGAGACATGAATAAATGTATGGGATAGGCTATGGGGAGAGAGGCTCAGGCCAGAGGAGCACTGGCGGTATCTGCGATAAACCCCAGGTTCATTTCCATTACGGCACATGGCGACTAACACTGTCTTATACTCCAGTTCCAGGGGATCCAACACTGTCTTCTGGCTCCACTGGGGCTTTGCAGGACCACTGGGGCATTTACATCCACATGCAAGCAAACAAAATACACATGATATAAAAAATAAAATATTGTCAAAATTCTTAAACATAGAACGTCTCAAACAATAAATGACACATTTACATCTAAAAAACTTAGACGCAAATAGCTAGAATAAAAGACAAATCTGCTTTTTTAATTTGTGGATTTTTGTGTTCATTGACCTCATCTTACTTTTTATTTCCTTTTACTTCCTTTTCACACTCTTTGCTAGTCCTTAACTCTCATATTAGGGTTAAGGGTTTCCTCTTTTTGCATCCACTCAAAATTTTCAGCATTATATTCAGTAACTATAGATGTGTACAAACATCTAGGTAAATGAAAGAAACATTGACAAGTCTTTATGAAAAGAGGCCATCAGAATACTAAGCTCTTGGTGAGTACTCAGGGTCTATTATTTAAGTTTATCTGGGGTGTATCTCACATTTGAAAAGAAAATGCTGAGAAGAATAAATTCATTAGAGTGCTTGTTCACCCACAGGACTGAGTTTCCTTACAGACTATTCCCTGTACCCCACTCAATAAACTTTTCCACTTTTAATTATGGATTTTGCCCAGCCAATTTCATATTGCTTTGTGTATCTAGATGCACACTACATGGATTGCTCCAAGAAGAAAAAATTTACATAATTTACAAAATAATGTTAATTGTAGCAATGATTTTTCTAGAAATTAAGAATAATAAGTTTTGAGACAGGGTCTAGTTGTAGCCAGAATGGTTCCAGACATTTACTGCATAACGGAGGATGACTTTGAAATTCTGATTTTCTTGCTTCTATCATGTCTGCGTGTCTATGGGGGGGGGGGATAGGAAACCAGAGCGGCTCGGAGGCGATGGCTAAGGCAGGGCGACCAACGGAGGAAGAGGAAGAAAGGAGAAGAAGAGAGGGAGGGAGAGGGCCGTGGTTGGAACGCCGGGGCCAGGGGGGGAAAACCGCGAAAGGGGAATAAGAGTGTGGGGGCAGATGCTGCCTACAGTGATGACCAAAAGAAGGGTCGAAGGGGAAAAGTATGAGGTAAGACAGCACGTAATGAAATGAAAAAAAGCTTAAAGCCAACGAGGAAAGCGTGCCGAACGGCGATGAGAAGTTTCCAAATGAAAATAACATTGTCTATTTAAAAATTCAAGCCAACATCCCATTTAGTGAGAGTTGAAAACGATGAAATTTTGTTCTTCTAGAGGAGCGGGGGTGGGTACTGATCAAGATGATTGATTGACCCATTATGTCCATTTACCTTCTCTAATTGTCATATTTTATTCTTCTTAAGGAACTGGGAGTAATAAATATTCTATTTGTGTAAGACATGCCATTAATTTTAAGAGCCACTGTATTCTTTTTTTATTTAATTGGGAATGAGGTGCTGGGGGCATTGGCATACATAGGGTACCAATGCAGAGTCAGCAGTATTGCCCGTTCCCTTTTCCCCCCACCCCACCCCCATACCGTATCATGCATTCTGCCATAACTGTCCTGCATCGTTCTCTCAGTTTTTTTCCTTTTTTTAGCTATAAGTGATAATCCAGAGTACAAGCATCCTTCATACACAACCTATCTGTAGGCTGTTGTGCCCAAAACCCCCACAGCCCCACCATTCCAGTGGGGGGGTGACAGGTGTTTGTTCAATCAAGTGATAAATCGAGTGTCCGGACTACACTTGTTGTAGTTTCACATTCACCCCAATCGCAGCCTTTACATTTTCTGCCCGCTTCCCCTCTTCTGCAGATTGTCCACTTATTCTTAATGGACATCTAAGTTGTGTTTCTGTTTCCTGGCTCTTGTGAATAGAATCCTACTGAACATGGGATTTATAGGTATTCTGAAGGAGGATATAGGAGTCCTTTGGATTAGGCCTAGAGTTGTATGGTGAGTTATGCTTGTGTAGATATATTTTAGTTTGAAGACATTTACACTGGATTTCCACAGTGGCTGCCATCTATTTGCATTCCTACCCGCTACTAACTATAAAACCAACTATAGTTATATATATATTTATATATATACTATATCTATCTATATATAATAGATGCATTTGTATTTCATCATTTGAGAACTCTCTGTTAGTTTTCTTTACTACAATTTTAATTAGTTATTTGGGACTTATGGTTGGTTTTTTGAAATCCTTGTGTACTCCAAATGCTAATGCTCTGCCGAGTGTCTGTTCTAAAGATAATTCCATTTCTCCATGCGCTCTTTACTATTAATTAATGTGTCCTCTGTGCTTGTAGTCTTCATGAGACTCTCTGTAAATATTGTTTTACACCTACACTAAGAATTATATACATTATATTGGATATAAAACGTTTAAATTGTAGTACCATTAAACAGGAGTTTCAATGGCCCCTACCAGACACTACAGGCTAGCAAATTAAAAGTCTACTGTCAGGAATGGATTCTCTTTTTGGAATTGTTTACAGGGATGGGTGTTTCCATAGACCCTATCCACATACTGGCCATTTCCATGCTCTTGGTTACTCATCAATTGACGACAATTGAACTTTCATTGAAGCCATACATACATGAGGTATGGAACACAAAAGGAGAAATAAGCCAGTTCTCACCTCTAAGCTTCATTTCTACTGACTAGGCGCTTCATCGTGTAGTAAGGCGCTATAGATTCTACCAGGACAGAAAAGTAATGATCACTCCTACTGAGCTGTGTACCCTGCTAGTTACAATGACTGGTCTGGTGTAATTGTGGCACAAATGTTATGGAGTAATAACTACCTTCTGCTTGGATTTCAGACCCTCTTCAAAAGATGGAACCCATACATGACACTGTTACAGGGCCAAACAACCAGAAGCAGACAGCTTCACCATGTCTTTTAAGGGATAACCACTATTATTCTGCTACGATATGGAACTTTGTATTAAACTAATTCTTAATGACTTATTGTTACACATTCCACAGTTGCATCTCTCAACTCTCACCCGAGAAGCTTCCTACAGAAGATAGAAATTAATACAGACGCCCATAATTTGTTAGTGTACATAGAATAAGAAACTATAAAGTGTTCAGCCTAAATGAGACATATCATATCCTCTCCTCCCATGCGCTCATGGTCTTTGGGGATGGGGTAGGCAGAAAGATTGCAATAGCCAGAAGTGGTAGAATAATACACAAGGGGGGGACCTTGTGTCTATTCACCTGGGGAAGTTGCCATTATGAACCACCTGAGATACACAAGGACCTGTGTGATCTCAAGCCAGACCAAAACTCCAGCAAAGATGGCGGAAGTAGGCAAGACTCCCCAGCCTCAGCTGAGTATCTATTGGCATTTATTAGCTGTGGGGAAAGGGAACCCGTTTTCTTTTAAAAAATACTTATTTTATTATTCATTAATTTTATTTATGTGTAAAATATTTTCTGTCCCCATGAGAACAACACCCATGGAGGCCAAAAAGGGCATTCCTATCCACTGGAACTGAAGATCCAAATTTGTTAACCACCATGTGGTTGTTGGGAACTGAGCCCAGGTTTTATGCAAGAGGAACCAGTGTTTTAACAGTTAAATTATCTCCAGCCCCAGGAGTCGGCTTTCCTTAATGTGTGACACCTGCTAAGTTGAGCAGACTCTAAGAGATGGACTCACAGCTTAAAGTATTAAGGAATCACCACAGGCCTCTAAAAAAGTAATAGAGGACATGAAGAATGTCTGTGGGTGGGGTTGGTGATAGAGAAGCAGGTCTTGCGCAAAGTAAAGTACATTGTAAAGAAATTCCAACGGCATCAGTAAGAAATTTCTTAAAAGAAATATACTTATGATGCTAAATTCTGAATTTTAACAAAAATGTAGGAAGTTCTATTACTCCTCATACCATCTTTCCTTTCTACATATGTTCACATATGAAAAATTAAATATTTTTGAGGAAAGAACTGGAATATTACTGTGTACTTTGATGGTAATATTCTAACTCTTCATTTACTTTCAGTGTATTTCAGTGGAATGAAACATAAGTACCAAGGAAATTTATAAATTATATTAGTTTAGTTAAAAAAGTACAAATTGTAAAACTATGGCCCACAGAGGTGGCTCATAGTTAATATTCACTGACTGCTCTTGAGAGAACCTGGGTTCAATCCACAGCATCCCACTGGTGGTCCACTAACTGTCTGTAACTTAGGTTCCAGGGAATTGGATGCCCCCTTCTTGCCTCTTCAGGAATTGCACATATTTGGTGCACTTGAATGTTTGCGGGCAAAAAAACATTCAACTATACATAAAACAATAAGTAAAATTGAAATTTTAACATTAATATAAACTATCTGCTTATTCCTTTTAAATTACCTCTATTAAATTTTATAAAATTTTTGTTTGACCAAGCAAATTTTAAAATGATAAAGAAAATCTATTGGGGAGTATTACTCAGCAGCAGTGTAACAGTAAGGAAAGATAACCTCATGAACTTTCCAGGTAAATGGAGGAAACTCGAAGCCATTATGCTTAAGTGATAAGTAAACACAGTCCCAGAAAAACATGGCAAATGGTATCCCTCATCTTGTGGATGCTAGCACCAAAACATCCCGAGAATGGAAAGACAAAAATGAACAACTTATTGTATTATTTCTTTTATTGGAATTTGTAATTATGTTGTTTATAATTGTCAATCTATCAATGGGCTCTATGAATCGCTCCATCAATACTTTCAGACTCTAAATGCTGTATATGAGTGGAAAAATANTCTGTGTGTGTGTGTGTGTGTGTGTATGTGCACATGAGTGCAAGTCCTGAGGGAGGCCAGAAGTGGGCATTGGGTACCCTGGAGCTAGAGGTACAGGTGGCTAAAGCCTCTGACATGGGTGCAGGGAATAGAACTGAGGCCTTCTGCAAGAGCAGTAAGTGCCCTTAACAGCTGACTCACCTCTCCAGCCACATGCATATGTTTATTAAAAATGAGTATCATTATTAAGTTGGAAAAAATATTTTAACTACTTGTCCCAAGACAAACCACTATATCATAAGCTAGCAAAGTGAGAGCCCATGCCTGGGGTGGACTCCTTCTTTTCAAGCTGTTGACCAGCTGTCTTATAGGGCCTCAAACAACGCTGGCCATTGACCCTCCTCTTGGATACACAGTAGAATTGGCAATAAGACCATATTATTGAATGCGTCACATACATGAGTCAAAACAACAACAACAACAATAACATCAAAAAACAAATGAGGAAATTCAAGCTGGTATTGACTTCAAAACTTAACCTCTACTGGGTAGCTTTCAGTGACGGGAGTTTCTTTGAATGCTACCAGAAGACTTACTGAGATGAATGCATCTCTTAACTTTTCCCAGAGAAATTTCCTTACACATCAGATGATTAATACAGAAACCCACAAGTGGGCAACTTCCAGAGTGTAAGACACTGCATAGTGAATTCCAGGAATTCACTATGTACACCAGGCTGGCCTTGAACTCACAAAGATCTGCCTGCCTCTGCCTCCCAAGTGCTAGGATTAAAGGCATGTGCCACATGCCCAGTGCTTTTCATTTTTATAAAAGAGCCTTTTAAATTTGCTCATCAAAAAATGCAATGATTTGGAAGAACATTCTTTGTCTTTTCGAGACAGGGTCTCCCTGTAGCCCCAGCTGTCCTGGAACTCACTCTGTAGTCCAGGCTGCCCTTAAACTCACAGAGATCCACCTGCCTCTGCCTCCAGAGTGCTAGGATTAAAGGCATGTTATGCCTGGACAAGCTGGCAGCCCATGAAAGAAAACAGCCAGAACTGACTAGATACCAAGACATCAGCTCCAGAGAAAGTAGAGTGTTTTGCTTCTCATCCACCTATGCCCCTTTTCTAAGCCTAGGGAACAATCTGCAGAAGAGGGGGCTACATCTGTCAGAACGAGGGGGGTGGCTGAGTGGCTGGAGAGATAGGCTGCGACACTAGCGCGTTAAGAGCACTCCGACTTGCTTCGTTGCAGAGCACCCCGGTCTCGACCCCAGCACCCCATGGCAGCTAAGAACCGTACTGTAAGCTCGCAATTTCCATGAGGAGAAGAACCGCCAGTGTGCCCAGGGAATCCACGGAGACCTCTCTGACCTCCGCGGTGCATTGCACGACACGGCGTGCTTGGCACAAATTACATGCAGACAAGTATTAACTACACATACAAAATAATAATAAATAGAAAAATTTAAACACAAAAAAAAAAGAAGAGGGCATTGGCATGTAGAATGTAAGAGGGCGCGATTGGGGTTAATTGGTGACAACCTACAACATGATAGAATGATACACTCATCTGATCAACTCTGATGAACATACACAGCCCCCGTCATGTCTGTCAATGGTGGGATCCCAATGAGCTGTGTTGGGTTGGGCACAACTGCTTACAAAACGGTTTTACACGAAGGATGCTCTACTCATAAATTCATCAGACTGTAATTGCTTTAAAAAAAATGAAAACCCAAGAATCCCAAAACAATAAAATGCAGAGAAGAGTAAAGATGCAGAAAAGTCTATTGGTGCAGGAATGGCATGATTCTGGGTGGGTAGAGGAGGTGAGGGTGGGGCCTTGTTCGTGGCGGCACAGGAGAAGGGATATATGCGAACTTGAATTGGAAAACATTTGATGTTATAAATACACATAAGCATCATAAAAAAGAAAAAGAAAAGAAAAAAAAAAAAAAAGGCTGGCACTACCACGTCCCTCCCTCCGGCATTTTTTTTTTTTTTTCATTTTTCTTATTTTTTTTTTTTTTATATATATATTTTTTTTATTCTTTAATATTGGAATTGTATTTATCTTTGCTAACTTTTAAAGCCCAAATAGTTTTCTCCTGGTTACTGGGAGAGATGGCCCCTCAACAGTAAAGAGCGACTGCGACTCTTGCAGAGGACCCAGGTTTGATTGCCATCCAGCACCTCACATGGCAAAGCTAAACTGTAACTCCACTCCAGGGGTCCGGATGCCTTTCTGATCCCTTCTGCAGAGCAGGTTGCCACGACACTCTCTATCACTTACACACAGACTCTAACAGCAGCCACACTTCATACACATAAGAGTTTATAAAATACATGTATTTTTTTACACAGAATTTCCTCCTGTGTTTTCCTCTGAGTGTTATTTGTGTTTTCTGGTTTCTCTTGTCTGCAGTTCGGTTTGGTAATGGACAGTCCTGTAGCACTTGTGATCTGTTGTTTCTGCATTGTGGAGTGTTCCCACTATATGAGACGTTGCACACATTTGATGAAAGAATCGTGTCGGGTGAATTACGATTCCGCCCATCCGGTCGTCGCAATAAGTAGTGAGGAAAAAAAAATAAAGAGACTCATTAGTGAATATCCCCTGAATTGAATGTGACACCTGTATCAAAACTTCCTGCCTCCAGAGCCTTCAAAGGAGATCGGATTTGACAGAAGCTCAGCTGGTGTGGTGGAAAGGTTGTAAGAACCGGAGGTGGTGGGTGATCACAAGGGAAGAGTTTTCCATCCAGACAGTTGGGAAGTCACAGCAATGGGAAATACATGAGTAAGTGTCCTGGCCAGCGCAAAAATTAGATGTGAAGATTAGTGCGAGTGAAAGCCAACATATTCTTCCTGAGGTGAGGAACAATTTGACACTACGGGCTGCTGGAAAGGACAGTCTATGTATACTTTAATTGTCTTGACTCTTCAAGAGGCGTAAACCAGACTTCCAGTGAATGAGGCGCCACACTGAAGGACCTCAACCTTGTATAACACAAATTCGGCTCTACACGGCATATATTGTGTGTGTTTCATGTGTGTGTGTGTGTGAGTGGTGAGTGTTGTGCTGTGTGCCAGTGTGTCTAGGGATAATACCCTAATATCATTATTACTATATATATAATTAGAGGAGAGCAAGAGAGAGAGTAGAAGAGAGGAGAGGAGATGAGAAAANATCTCTCCAGTAACCAGGAGAAAACTTGTTACTTTAAAAGTTAGCAAAGATTAAATACAAAATCACAATATAAAATAAAAAAACTGATATGCTGGATTTTAGTAGAATTAAGAAATGAAAAAAAAAAAAAAATGCCGGGCGTGGGGTGGATGCCGTTTTTTTTTTTTTTTTTCTTTTTCTTTCTTTTTTATGATGCTTTGTGTATCATACATCATTTTTCCAATTCAGTTCAGGCATATATCCCTCCTCCCCCCACGAACCACCCCATTCCCATCCCAGTCATCCATTCGCATTCTGCCGTAAGTTTTTGGCATCTTTCTCTGCTTTTTTGTTTGGATTTTGTTTTTTCATTTTTTTAACAATAAGTGATGAAGTTGTGATACAAGCATCCTTCAGTGTAAAACCAATTTGCAAGCAGTTTGTGCCCAAACCACACAGCTCATGGGTCCCACCATCCACGGGGGGGCTTGTATGTTCAATCAAGTTGATCAAATGAGTGCCGACTATCATTGTTTGTAGTTTTTCACCATTAACCCCAATCGCAGCCTTTACAATTTCTACCATGCTGTGTGTGTGTGTGTGTGTGTATATATATATATAGAGAGAGAGAGAGAGAGCATGAAATTGGGTCAATTATAGTAATGGGTGTGTGGATAGGGCCTGGTATCTAAATATAATTCAAATATATTACATGCAATTCATAAAAATTCAATAAACAAGGAAATTAAGAAGACAAACCATTACAAATCCTTTGGCAACTTTCTGTTGAGGCTCGAAACCAAAGGTACCTGGAGTTTGTGTTAATCATCTCATGGGCTCAGGGTTTAAGTTCATTTGCATGTTTCCAAATGAAACCACACTACTGCAGTGTTTGCATGCTTCTGCAACTTAGTTCACCCAGGATCAGTTATCCATTAGGCAGATTCGCTCAATCCTGTATTTTATTTTAGGAATATCAACAATTTGTCTATTAATTTTTTGAAGAGAATTCAGATATCTTTCGTTTTTTGCTTGTTATGGCAAACAATATTGCTTCTTCTAGTTTTAACATTATCCCACAAATACTTTACCTGGTATATCAATAGCTGGAATTGCTGAATCACTAGATTTTCATCTTTGTTGTAACTGTCACATTGTTTCACCAAATGAATGATTTAATTTATATTCCCAACAGTGACAGGAAATTCCTATTCCTAAATATTCTCATTCTCACCAGAATTTTATAATGTGAAATGTTATGACTATATGTATTTTGTGTTGTTAGATATTTAAATATTTAGTCTTAATTCTGGATGTTAGTAGGCTACTTATTTAGGTTTATTGACCTTCTTGTCTATAGTGACTATATAAATCATTTCTTTTGTTGCTAATTTTTTAAAACTATAATTTACTGTAGAATTGATTGAACTTTTCCTTCATGACTCATTTGTGTGTGTGTGTGTGTGTGCATGTGTGTGTGTGTGTGTGTGTGAGTCTTCTATCCCAAAACCATAAGGATATCTTCCAACTTGTAAAACTTCTTTAACATTTTTATTTCAATGTTCATATTATAATAGATTTAGGGGTTTATTTTTGTGCATATTATGAGTTAAGTTTTTAAAGTTATTCTGTTTTATGTGGACAGTTAATTGTACCACAAACTGTCCAGAGTGTTTTGTCCATTATTTACTGACTTGCAAATACAAATCTGTATTAAATCAAGATTCTATACACATATACACACATTAATTTTCTGTACTTTCTATTCCAATTTCTGTCTTTATTTTGTTTAGTTTAAGCACTTTGTTTATCAAGTCATTGAATTCTGTGGTTAATTTATATTTTAACCATCTAGTAAAGGGTATTGCTAAAATTTGAATGGAGATTTAAAAAATATAGTTGGTATTCAAATGTTTGGAACTGGAAATATTTTAAATTATTAGATAAGTTATATTCTTATTTTAAGTTCTCTAAGACTAATATGTCAGAGATCCTAGGGGCACACATAAGAGAATGAATAGAAATCTCCCATTTAAAGAGCATTAACAAGGGCATTACAGGAAGTTTTCAGTTTTCACCTCTAAACTCCCTGACTTGTTTGGAGTTGGCACAAACTCGCATTTCCAGCTACCAGCATGCTCATTAAACAGGTCCCTTCTGTAACTACCAAAGCAGAGATCAGTTAAGCACTGAAGCTTTCCCACTTCTTGAATGAAAATCCCTAAAAGAGCCTTTTGACAGGCAATCCAGGCAGTCCATTTCCAAATCAATTCAGTCATTAGAACATTGTAACAAGTTCAAAGCAAATATGTAGATGGGCCAAACAAGAAAAATCTTTAAATAGAATGGAAGAAAAGGCAGCAGTCTGATTTGGAGAAACAAGGATTGTGGAGAAAGACATAATGGAACTAATTTGGACAAAAATGTCAGCATGAGCCAAACGGGTTTTCTTCATCTATTCCAGGATTGAATTCCATCTTTAAAGGTTAAAATTCGTGGAAAATGTGAATTTCCCTGCCCCCACCCTCTGTTCTTCTTCTAGCCTTGGGCACAGGCCCACTTTTTCTCTTAGCACCCTAGATTTTTGGACTACCCTCCCGGTCCAGACCGGCCCACTGTGTCCTGAGCCTTGGATCCACTCCAGCTCAATTTTCCAGTCTGGAGAGTTAGACCCTTCACAGGCAGTTTCCACCCACATCACGCCTTTGGACTCCGAGAGCCACCTTCTGTCCTGGCTCTCCCCACATCCACCCTGCCTTGGATGCCCTAAACCAGCCTTCTACCCTCCCTAGGGCACAAGTCGGCTCTTACACTTGGCACCCCAAATCTCTAAACTACTCTCTTGGTCCAAACCCGACCACTGCATCCTGGGCTCTTGTACTCAGAGTAGCACAATTTTCCAGCATAGTTTCTTGGACTCCTCGTGGTAGGTCTCCGCACCAACTCTGTCTGGGATTTCCTGGACCTGGTTACTTCCCTAGAAAGTCTCATCCTACCCATCTTGCCTTGACTTATCTATAGGCCGAAGACTCAATTTCATCACCCCTACAAGCTGTTACCCTTCTAGTCTTGGGCACAGGCCCAGTCTTCTCTTAGCACTTCCGATCTTTGGACCACCTTCCCGGTCCAGACCAGCCTATGGCATACTGACCTGCTGGATTCACTCCAGCTTAGTTTTCCAGTCTGGCGGGTTAGACCCTTCACAAGGGGTCTGGACCGCGTCTTTTCTTTGGACTCTGGAGAGCAACCTTCTGTTCTGGCTCTCCCCATCCCCACCCTGCCCTGGACTCCCTAGGTCAGCCTTCTTCCATGCCTTGGACACAGGTCAGCTTTTGCACTTGGCACCCCAGATTTCTGGACTATGCTCTTAGCTCCACATGGGTGAGCTCTCCAAATCCCTTCATGCCCATCCCCCTACATCGGGACCATCTGAAGCCCTTGCTAATGCTGAAGGGCTAGGCTATTATCTGTTCTTTAGTAAGGCCCTAGACCTTAGAAGATTGCTTGAGAATGCCTGTACCCAGCCTCTGTCTAGTAAGCTTTCAAAATTGAGGTGTGCTTGCTGACTAGTAGGGGCCCAGACCTTAGGAGGAAGACTGAGAGTAATTGACACCTGTCTTTGATGTCTTCATGAATTCTTGAGTAGCTGGATGAGAGCCATCTGGTCCCTCCAGTATAAAATCAAAAAGATCCTGAAGCCTAGACTAACCAGTTTTTCGTACCAACAAGAAAATAACCAACACATATCAATTACAGAAACAGAATCACACTGTAAGTCAGCAAAGTTTCCTGGAATTTCACACTAGAATCAGAAACAACAAATGAAATCGAAATGCTACAGTCACAATGGAAAAATGATAACATGAAAAACCCAAGTAATATGTCCCACCAAACACCAGTCTTATAGAGGAGTTTGACAATGAGAACACTCTAGAATTGAAAAGGAGAATCATAAACATGATCAAAATTCAACCAACTTAATGAATACATAAACAAATAAAAAACCCAAAAGAATATAGGAATAAACTTCTGACAAAATTCATAGAAGAGATAGAAATATCGAAAAAAATTCAGGCTGAAATGAAAAGTGAAATACTCAATAAGCCAATATGAAATGATAGGAGAAAGCCTCACCAATAAAATGAATGAAATAGAAAACAGAATATCAAGACTGGATGATAAAGTTGAAGAGTTGGTCTGCTCAAGCAAAGATCATGAAAAAAAAATTTAAAACACAGGATTGGATTATTCAGGAAAAGTGGGATGCCAAGAAAAGACAAAATATATATTTCATAGGCATACAGGAAAGAGAAGGGTCTTTGGTAGATGGTATTGACCAGAACTTTGACAAGATTGTAGAAGAAAATTTCCTAAAGCTAAGGAAAGACATGCTAATACAAATTCAAGAAGCACATAGAACATCAAATAGACAGGACCAGAAAAGAAGGGGAATGAATAATCTTCCACAACATAAATAGGCTGAAATAACTCATTCCAAACAACCAGCCCTTCAGAGAACACATGAAGCATTACAAAGAGTAGAAGAAAGGAATGACTATACCCAAAGGGGAAACAGAATGCAAATGAAGATATGTGTGGAAACACAAAGTTAGACCAAGAGGGCAAATAGAAACTAAAATGACAGGAACTAATACACATCTCTTAATAATAACTTTAAATATTAATGGATTGAACTCCCCAGTCAAAAGATACAGGCTAGTTGAATGAATTAAGAAACAGAACCCACTTTTTTTGCAAGAAACCTATCTCCCCTTCAAGGACAGGGACTATCTTAAGGTGAAAGGATGGAAAAATATTCCATGAAAATGCTTCTAAGAAGCAATCAGGAGTTGAAATTCTAATATGTGATAAAATATACTTCAAATTCTTAGTATGCATTGCAGAGGATTTTCTTCCCCAGTGGGCACCACTAAGTGTACCCACACACATAGCCATTATCAGTTCCCACAGTTATTAGGCAAAGCAAGGAGAGGACTCTCCAATTTTAGTTAGACTAGAGAATTTATTAGGCTTGCCTACAAAATCAGGGAGGTAAACTTACATTCGCTAGCTGTGTGGGTCTCCCTTAGAGACACATAGTGGGGGGACTCCCTCAGAGTCCTGGCATGAATTCTTGTGCCCTATACCCATGATGGTGAAATGGCTAGAGAGTCCAGCCCCATGTGACAGATTTTTTTTTTTTGCATGCCCATGTGGTGTCCCAGAGTCTCAGACTTCTGTGGATGTCCCAGTGGGAATGCCAGCATCACAGGAATACCCCTATTGCTGGAACATAAGCACTGCAAGAACCTTGCTGTGGGCTGGGCTTTCCCTTAGCTCCTCCATATAAGTAAACCAGACTCCACAGTTCACAGCTTGTCCAGTGATAAGTCCATTTCAAAGAAGATTTTTTTTTTGGTCTTTTCTAGACAGGGCTCCCTGTAGCCCCTGCTGTCCTGGAACTCACTCTGTAGACCAGGCTGGCCTTGAACTCACAAAGATCCTCCTGCCTCTGCCTCCTGAGTGGAGTGTTAGGATTAAAGCCATGCACCACCACACCCAGATAAGAAAATATGTTTTTTCTTACACTCCAGACCCCTTCTTTGGCCCTTATAAAACTAGATGTGCCAACCTCTTCCCCAAGAGACCCTGGGGCTTGGAGGGGAGAGTGAGAGAGTGTGAGGGATAGGATGATCCATTTTTTTCCCTCTGAGGTGACATATCAAATTCTTGGGTCTGTCCAAGTTCTATTTTTAATGGACTGGTGGTTCATTCAGGAGTCTCTTTCTTATATCTATTAATAAAAACACAAATGGCAAGAAGCACAGACATCTAAATAAATATTAACTGTTATAGCAATTTACACTATGGGCACAAATACAAATTCTTGGGTGGTATCTCACTTGTGGCATCACAGCCATCTAACAAAACAGTTGTAGTGGCTTCCCCACTGGGGCCTATAACTTCCCCTGCCAGTTGGGCTTGGCCTGGCTTACAGTACCAGATGTGTGTTCCCCCCTTAGGAGTGGGCCTTAGATCCAGTTGGAATTTTTCTGGGTGTACATGTGCTAGGCTGCCACTATTGCATCGCATCTTCTGGCATGTAAAAGTGCAGCACATGAGGTTGGTAGTGGAGCTTTAGAGCCGCCTAGTAATCCAAGGAGATGTCCTTTTAAAAAATAATTTTATTAATGAATTGTGTTTTTATCATTATCTTTCAGTCCAATTTAGACACATTCCCCTCTCCCTGCCCCCAACCCATCCCAGTTCATGCCTTCTGACATACATGTCTTGCATCTTTCTCTCAGTCTTTACAAAGTTTTTCCCTGCAGAGGGTTGTTGCTTTGGGCAGAGTTCAACTGTATCATTCAGTTCTTTAACCCAGTCTATGTTGTTGCTTTTCCCTCCCTTTTGTATTGCTCCTACATATTCCTATATAATCATCACATATGCATCAAAATTATGACCTCTGAGAATAAACTGTATGTTCATTCCAAAATATGTTTAGGAATTCATATTTTTCTCCTTTAATTTTATATTACTCTAAAATATGAATACATACCTTCTGCCCATATACAATAATTACAGATTTTGAAAGTAAGTGGTGGGTTGATTCTAGAGCCCAGCATAATGGCTTCCAGTTCCATCCATTTACCTTCAAAGTTCATGATGTCATCTTTACTTACCACTGAATAGTACTCCATTGTGTAGATGTACCACATTTTTTCATCCACTTGTCTGTTGAGGGGCATTTGGATTGGTTGCAGCTCTTTGCCATTGTGAAGAGAGCTGCAATAAACATGGATGTGCATGTATCTCACAGTAGGTTGAATCTTATGGCTGTATACCCAGGAGTGGTATGACTGGGTCAGGTGGTAGGCTCATTTTGAGTCATTTAAGGATTCTCCACACTGCTTTCCATAATGGTTGTACAAGTTTACATTCCCACCAGCAGTGGATGAGTGTTTACCTTTCCCCACAACCTCTCCAGCATTTGGTGTCTTTTGTGTGCTTGATCTTAGCCAGTTGTATTGGAGTGAGATGATATCTGAGAGTGGTTTTAATTTGCATTTCCTTAATTATTAATGATATTGAACATTTTTTACTTACATAGAAAATATTTACTGAATAGAACTGAAATTTACTTTAAAGATCAATTAAGTACATAGAGTATATATATTTTGTATGTTTTCCTGAGACTCCAGATTTCAAATATCATTCCTATTTCATAAGGATATGAGAATTTGAGGAATGTTGAACATTTTTAAAGATGTTTCTCAGCCATCTTTAATTCCTCACTGGTGAAGTCTCTGTTCAGCTCTTTGCTTCTTCTTTTGAGTAAGTCATTTGTTTTCTCCTTTGTTTTTTGAGTAGTCTATATATTCTTTTTTAAATTTTTATTTATTATTTTTTGTGTGTATGGGTGTACTGTCTGCATGTAGGTTTGTGCACCCATGTCGTGCAATGCCGTGGAGGTCAAAAGAGGGCATTGGATTCCGCTGGAACTGGAGTCAAAGACGGTTCTCAGCCACCATGTGGGTGCTGGGGATCAAACCCAGGTCCTCTGCAAGAGCAGTCAGTGCTCTTAACTGCTAGGCCATCTCTCCAGCCAGTCTATATATTCTTGACGTCAATATTCTGTCAGATGTATCACTGATGAAGAATTCTTCCCACTCTGGGTTTTCTCCTCTCTTCCTTGATTGTTTCTTTTGCTGTACAGAAGCTTTTGAGTTTGATGAGGTCCCATTTGCCAACTCTTGACCTTATTTACTATGCAGCTGTTGTCTGATTTAGAAAGTCTTTTCCTATGCCGATGTCTTGTAGGTTGTTGCCAACTTTTACTTCTATCACCTTCATGGTTTCTGGTTTCATGTTGAGATCTTTGATCCACTTGGAGTTGATTTTTGTACAGGGTGAGAGGTAGGGGTTTAATTTTCTTCTACAAATGGTGATCCATTTTTTATTTTAGGTTTTTATTTTTGACCCATAAGTCTCAAGAAAGCAGTTGTATTATATATACCTATAGGGTGGAGTCAAGGCACAGCTTTCATCAAGTTCACCCATGCTGTTTTGGGTTACTGTATGTGATTAACTTGAGAAACAAACTTTATTTTTAGATTAAATCATCCTATAGGTGAAAGAGAGTGTTACCACGGCAGACTAGAGGCAAAAGCGTACATCCGCTACAAAGTTTAGGAGACGGTATAAGCCACACGAAGACCATGTCATACTTAACAGAAGAAATGTAATTCATGGATGAACATACAATCCAACACTGTGGCATAACAAGGTAACCTAACCATAAAAAAATTAGTACTGTTTAGATAACTATATATCTAATTGCGGGTGCTTCATTAGTAGGATAGAAAGCTATATATTATACTGTTTAGTACCTAAATATCTAATTTTCATGGGCTTCATGAGTAGGGTTGAAAGGTTAGGCCTGGACAAGCTGGCAAGCCATGAAAGAAAACAAGACCAGAATTGACTAGAGACCAAAACAACAGATCCAGAGAAGTAGACAGGTTTTTTCTTCTCAGCCAAGCAGTCCCAACCTTTTGTAAAGTCTGGGGAACAATCTGGGGAAGAGGGGGGGTGGTAGAAGTAAGGGCTACGATGGGGTGAATGGTGAAACTACAACAAATATAGATTGACACTCATGTTGATCAACTTGATTGAACATAAAGCCACCACCCACCCCCCGGCTGGATGGTGGGACCCAATGAGCTGGTGGTTTGGGCACAACTGCTCGAAAATCGGTTTTACACGAAGGATGCTTGTACTCACAAGCACGATCAACCTATCTGGTTTAATAAAAAAAAAAAACAGAGAAAGACGCAGAAAAGTTATGGCAGAATGCATGATCTGGGATGGGTAGGGGTGGGGTGGGGGGAAGGGAAGGGGATATATGCCTGAACTGAACTGGAAAATGATGTATGAAATACACAAAACATCAATAAAAAACAAACAAACAAACAAAAAAACAAATGGTGATCCAAAGTTTTCAACATCATTAACAATTAAGAAAATGCAAAATAAAATCACTCTCAGATATCATCTCACTCTGATAAGACTGGCTAAGTTCAAGAAAACAAAAGACACCAAATGTTGGAGAAGTTGTGGGGAAAGGTGAACACTCACCCACTGCTGGTGGGAATGTAAACTTGTACAACCATTATGGAAAGCAGTGTGGAGAACCCTGAAAAGACTCAAAATGAGCCTACCACCTGACCCAGCCATAGCACTCCTGGGTATATACCCACAAGACTCATCCTACCACAAAGATACATGCGCATCCATGTTTATTGCAGATCTCTTCACAATAGTGAAGAGCTGGAACCAATCCAAATGCCCCTCAACAAATGAGTGGATGACAAAAATGTTGTACATCTACACAATGGAGTATTATTCAGCAGTAAAGAAAAAAGCCATTATGCTAAGTGAAGTAACACGGTCCCAGAAAAACAAGCGGTGAATGGGTTCCCTCGTTTGTGGATGCTAACACCAAATCTCCAGATGAAAGGCAAGCTGAACATTATTGTTATGTTTCTGTTTATCTGAAAGAAGCTATGTTGTTATAATGTAAATCTCTTAATGGGCTCTAGAATCGATCCACCACTTCCAGATTCTGTAATTACTGTATATGAGTGGAAAGTATGTATTCATATTTTAGAGTAGTATAAAATTGAAGGAGGAAAATGTGAATTCCTAATCATAAAAAAGAGTGAGAGAAAGATGCAAGACAGTTATGGCAGAGTGCATGATCTGAGGTGGGGTGGGAGGAAGGGAAAGGGGAATATATCTAAACTGAACTGAGTAAGGATGTCTGAAATACACAAAACATCAATAAAAAAGAACAGAAAATTTAAAAAAATAAAAATGAACCTACCATTTGACTGGTTATACTGCTCCTTGTCATATACTCAAAGGACTCATCCTACTTCAGAGATACTTGTGCATCCATGTTTGTTGCTGCTTCTTTCACTATAGTTGAGATGGACGCAATATAAGTGTTCCTCAGCTGATGAGTGGATATTGAAAACATGGTACATTTTCACAATGAATTTCTACTAAGCGGTAAAGAAAGATGAAGTCATGAAATTTTCAGGTAAATGGGTGAAACTTGAAACTATTACACTAAGTGAAGCAACCCAGACTCAGAAAAACAAATGACATATGTTCTCCCTCATTTGTGATCCTAGCCCACTGAATCCTTATATGTCTGGTGTACCTTGATGTAGTTGCAGGATCCAGGATAATGGAAAGGAACCAGGGAAGTAAAGGGAAAGAAAGGACTTGAGAAAGAAAAATAGTAGAATAAGGGTGTTACAGAATTACAGGTAGAAATGTATAAAGTGGGGGTACTTAAATGGGAGAGGAAAAGGGAGGGTTATAGAAGGAAATTTGGGGGGATTTATTAAGAAGGCACTTAAGAGAGGTGGGGCAATGGTATTATCAAGGGAGATATGGGGAATATAGTAACACTTTACATGGGGAAGGCAAGGAGGGAGAGTTAGCAGGGAATATAGAGAGGAGAGATAATGTCTAGCTAATCTAAAAAGTATCATATTAGATAGTGTCTAGATAAATAATGTCCAGCTAGTATAAAAGGTATCATATTAGTCTAACAACCTAATGACAAATTGCACATACAGTATCTCTACACATGTCCATGTTTATAGCTGAAGGCTACATATCAAGAAACAGTGCCAGACAGGAGAAACATTCCTTTGAGTTGTTGGCCAGGATAGTCCAAGAGATTCCCCAAATTACACAGGCCATTGCCACAGCCCTTGATTGCCTCCCAGAACTTGAAGTTATGATCCTATTGAAGACAGGACATTTTTCTGAGACCAGATTTGGAGCAACAGAGCTGGAACTGGCCCGGAAGCCACTTCCCCTGAAGGCTAGTTCTCATAACTTTGGAGAGCACAGTGCAACCTGCTAAGGTCAAACATCAGCTTTAAAATCAAATATTCACATCAATGACTGGCACTGCATAAGACATTGGTGCGGTGGTGACACTTTTACATTGGGGGCAGTTAGTAGTTACCAAATTGGACTTAAAGCCTACTCAGTGGGAGTAAACTCATGTATGGTACTGTGAACATAGCCAAATACAGAGGTATAAAGAGACCATAGATCTTACAGAAAACTCCAAGGGTGTCACATCCCTAGGCAAATGTAATTTCATGCTTAGTGCAAAATATGTATCCTCATATTTACAGTTAAGGATCCCCTACCCTTCTGCAATTCTCCCTGAGCTCTGGATGGGTGAAGCTGAATATAGGCAGCCTGTCCATGGGACCACACTCTATAGACTCCTAATCTCTACAGTTTGGCCATTCATGCCCTTTTGAGCTCCTGCTCTCCTGTTGCATGGAGAAGCTTCCTTAATTAGAGTTAAAAGGTAGTTAATGCCTTCTTAGGTCCTTATTCTATGATGCTTGGGGTGAACTCTGGGAAGGGAGGTGGACTCCAGGAGGATTCCAAGGGAGAAGCAGCTATAAAGGTGATTAAGACTGATAGAAAAATTATATGTGAAACACATAAAAACTCAATAAAAACCCAAAATGTAAAAAATTAAAAAATACTGTCAAGCAATGTTGGATATGCTTTCAGGGAATACAACAGAATCCAGCAACAAGGAAAGTGACACTCACATCATTCTATTAAACAGTGGTCAGTTATCATCCACGATGTCTATTATGTAGTTTTTTTTTGTTTCAATGAATTCAGGATTTAAAGAATGAGGGAATTTGAAGATGCAGGGAAATATGAAATATGACAGGACAAAAATCAACCTATAGAAAAAGACACATAAATGACAAAGGTCATTTAATTGTGCACTTAAAAATGGTGATTTTAATTGCATGTTAATGTTACTCCAATAAAGGAAATAAAAACAACAAGACTGGATTTTTGAAGTAGAGCAAGTTTCTAAGACTTTAGACAGCTTGATCACGTTTTAAGGTCACTCTTCTTAGGTAAGAAAAAAAATCTTTGTAGAAAAAATCAATAGTGAAAACTATTCATGGTAAACAAAGTTTCCTAAATCAAAGCAAAACAAAGAAATGTCTGCTCGCCCTCAGAAAGAGTCTTGAACTAGTGCCAAGTGCCAAGTAAGCTGACATGCACTGAACTTGGCACAAAAAATATTTTTGCAAGACTTAAAGTAGATTTAACAATTAAGTATATGTTAGGAGTCCCTTCCTAGAATTCTTTAGGTTTTACTCTTTGATTTATAGTCTCAGACACTAGTAATGAAAATAAAATTTCAAGAACAAGAATAATACAGGATCAACGACAGAACTCACAGGTCTCTTCAGAGTTGGCATACTCTGTCTTTGTGGAAAAAGACAGTCACTGTTCACATCTAAAACCCTGGTGGGCAGCTCCTCCCCATTCTTGGACAACCAAAGTATTTTCTCAGAAGGATTTTCTTGAGAGTTGTTTATTGCACTTAAATGGCAACTGATGCAGTTAGGAAAGTATGTTAATTTCGACATCATCATTCCTTATTCTGATTGTGTCCTTGTTAATACTAAAAACTATTTGTTTTCTTGTAATTAATTTTCTCAAGATCCATTACACATCTCCTTAGTACCTGATATTGTATCAGGTGCTGGTACATTATACACATTGGAATGTATGATCTATTGGAAGAGAGGAAACAGACTTTCAATTAAAATGCCAATAAAAGATCTCTGATCAATATGATTATTTTGTGTAGAAATGTATAAGCATCAGGAACCTTTGAGGACATGGGATTTAATTAAAATAAAGAAAATAAAGAAATCATAACAAAAAGGTAGAAAGTGCCAAAAAATAGGTACATGGAAGATACCACGAAAAGTTGAAAGTGAGAATAAAAACTTGGAAAAAAGTTTAGAAAGAAAAGTGAAGAAACTCTATAGGTAGGTGTGTTATTTTCCATAATTGCTAATAAATTAAATGTGCATTGATTGAGATGGACAGTTGAAATAAATGGTAAAGCAGTCCACAAATATTATTTGGGGGAGATAATATTAAAAGCATAGTGTTGTTACCCTTCCCATAGGCAAACATGATTTTCTCTCCCTCACAACTTGTCTACTGGCTTTTTAAATCTGTTCAACTCAGGGCTACAGGAATCCAGTACTGAGATTTTTCTATTCCATCCTGCAGAAGCCCTCACAGTGGTCACTTGATTGTTCTTTGAGCTGTACCACTCCACCGGGCACCATCAAGCACCATGACTTAGGGCAGTGTGGTTCACACATGAAACCATTGTCCTCAACTTTCCTCTCCCCAATATTTCCCATTGTTTATTTTTACAGCTTTCATCTTGAGAGCCCAAAGCTTTATATGGTTAGCTGGTCTCCCTCTGAAAACTCAAAATTTAATATATTCCGTACCATGTTTCTGTATTCATACTGCTTAAAGTTCTTTGGGTGTTACTTTAAGACAGTGAAGGAATGACTGGGGAAAGAGTTCAGAGCACTGGCTCCTCTTGCAGGGGAGGACTTGTGTTCCATTCCCAGCATCCCCATGGCAGCTAACAACCATCTGTAACCATTGTCATCTTTTGAGTGATGAGCTGGACCTCATGGTTTGCCAAACCTGATGTTGCTTCTCAGTGCCTGGGCTGACTCTACTAATATTTCTTCTTCACTCTGCAAAGGGTGTGTTATTGTCCTGTACATTAATCAATCTGCAGCTTTCCACTCAGTCAAACAAGTAAAACACACTTATCCTTTATTCTCTGGTGAAATGTTCTAAATTTTATGGCTCATTTAATATAACTTTATTCTATTGCCAAATTATTTTATTATTAAAGGATTATCCACATATATTTTTAATAAGAACTTCCCTATAAAAGCTAATGTAAGAGATAGCTAAATTGTGTGTGCTCTAAGAAATTCATGGTTTTCCCTATCTCACACAAAAGCATGCAGTATTGGTGTAATGCTTTTTTTTTTTTTTTTGACAGGGTATCCCTGTAGTCCCAGCTGGCCTGGAACTCAATATGTAGAGCAGGCTGACCTTGAACTCAGAAAGACTCACCTGGCTCTGCCTCCCAAGTGCTGGGATTAAAGGCATGCCCCACCATGCCAGTCAGGCTGGGTGTTTCTTCGTCTATTACTCAAGATATTTGATTTTCAGAAATATCATACATTGAAAGATCGAAGGCCTAATATAAATTTTGGCTTTAAGGGAGGAAGTACTTGAAACTATATTTAAATAAATTAAAATTGTGACATTTGGACATTTACAGCTAGAGAAAGATTGAGCCCACTTGTAACTCTGCCTTACATGAACTTGTAGCACATTTTCTAGGACTGTATTAAGGAGTACTATTTTCTTTGACTACTTTGTAACACACATGTAGGTTACAAAGTCAGACAGTGTTTACTTTGTTATGGTATCATGTTTGTTCATTATTTTATTAAAATATTTTCTGTAAAGGTGTTATTACTAAAACAATTCCAACTGAATTAACTCTGTTCAGAAGAGATCATTTAAAGCTTCAAAATGAATCAGAAATTATAAAGTTCAAACGCCAGTGGGCAAAATCCAATGATATCATGGAGTTTGCCTACGATAGCACAATTTTCCTCTCAAAAATGTGGCATTTTATGACTCAGTGAAAGTTGTAGCTTGCATCTCTCATACCCTGAAGAGTACTTTGACTTTCCACTCCTGAATTTTAATGATTTCTTGAGAAGTCAAACTCTAGTACAGTTTTTAGCTTTAAAATAAGTCTGAGTAATTTTTCTAGGAAAGCAATAATGTTTCCCTGTATGACCTAAATGGTTCAGGGCAGGAAGTGAGGATAGACAGCTATTTATATCCAAGGTTACAATAAAATCTTAACATAAAAAGTAGAGTGAGAATTTCAGAAGCAGACATTCTTTAACACTTATGGATTTGGGTGGATTTCAAGTCCTAGTTTGACCACAGCAAAGAAACCATCTCACTATTGCATCTTATTTCCTTTCAACAGAAGGCTCTGCTAAAGACAAGGGGAAAATTCAATGTATCTTTCACTGTTCCCAGAATATTAACCTTGAGAAGTGAAAACTGTCTCCGAGTCTATGAAAATAATTTTAAAACTCTGAAGAACGTTTGGACCTTTTGGAATAAAAATATCATACTCAAATGCGAGTGAAGGATTCTGTATCATGAAAGGCTGGAATTACTAAATCAGATCTGCTTGATTTTTCTTTAATGGAAGGTTCCCAACGGCCATGAAGTTCTAAGAAATCAAGTTCTGAAGTTTTCTTGGGCCATTGGGCTATTGAAGCTGGACTGTGTTATGTTTATTAAATCCTTCTCTGTAGTCGGCAATTAGTTTCTCACACCTTGACTTTAGAAATCTGTCAATCTGATGTGTCAAACCTTCAAAGTCTATGAGGCTGATTTTTCATGAGCCAGTATGTCTAATTACAGGTGCGAATTACCTCTTCAAATATTTCCATCACTGATCCCACAAGGATTTGTGTACCACGGTGAATGCATTTAAATGCCGCCCATAATTTTCATCCTTCCTATCAAGCACTCAGGCAAATATTTTTTTTAATAAACAATTTGCACTTGTATGGATCCTTTGAGCCAGGACAGGAATCTCCTGCTTTATTTGACGGAGAGACTAAGCACATTCCAGAGATGAGGATCTTCTGAGGACAAAGCATGAGTCAAAGTTCATATTCATGACTCAGCTTCAGTCAAGTGACATCATAAATTGAAAGCTCAGAGGAGCCAACACTAATGACACAGTGCTACAGTTTCTAAAGTATCTTGTGAAATTTTTCTTCCAATTTTTTTTTTTTGTCTTTTTGAGACAGAGCCTCCCTGTAGCCCCAGCTGTCCTGGAACTCACTCTTAGACCAGGTTGGCCTTGAACTCACAAAGATCGGCCTGCTTCTGCCTCCCAAGTGCTAGGATTAAAGGCATGCGCCACCATGCCAGGCTCTTCCAATTTTTAAAATGAAAACAATTATTACAAAATACAAAAGTAAACTATCAAGAGTCTAGCCCTTGCTTTAATCAATAAGGGACAAAACTAAGGCCAGATGACATCTGCTGAATAATCTAGACAATTATGAATCAAGTCATGGTAAGTAGTTATAAAAAGTTACTAATAATGGTGCTGGTGACACTAACCCAGCTAATTTGAACATTTTAAGGCTCATTTGGAAAGGTGGATGGCTGAGAAGGAACTTCCCTGTTTCTACTCAGGGCACTTAAATAAGAACCACCTGAAATGCATTTGAGAAATGGGATTCTTGAATAGCGCATTGAGCAAACAGGGATGCCATGGAAAATGCAGCCAATTGGAATTTCAAATAAGCAACAAGAAACTGCTTCAGGTAAATGACAAATGATTATGTCACTGTTTATTCACTAAACTTCACAATATGTAGGGAATGAGCATGAAGTATTAGGATTTCATGTGATTGCTATTACCAGGTGAATTCTGGGTATACCAAAATCCCCAAGTTTTGGAAATCTGAATCATATCAATTGACTATAAGAAAACATTTCTCTCCATGTGGATTATATTTTCCTTATTTTATTGAAGAATCAAGTTCACTCAAGGAGGCTTGACTCTTACACTCTGCACAGGAAGGGAAGAGTAGCAAGTGGACACAGCATTTGTAAGCTAATAAAAACATATTATGGATAATAAAAAGAAGCATGACCAAAGGTACACTGTATAGTGAATAATGCTGCTTTCAAAAGGCCTAGGTTATAAATGAAAACCTCAGTGCCTGGCATATGTTGCCTCCTTATGAATTATTGGTCAGGGAGAACCCAAAACAGCAATGGATGCTGCTATTGCTGTCATTTGGTTAGTTTTCCTCCATAAACATAGCTGCAATCAAAATATTTTGTTAAAGATTAACTTCTGAGCCATATAAATTAATAAAATCTTTTAAAATTTTTATTGAATGCATTTCATACAACATTTCTTAATCAAATTTAGACTAATTCCCCCATCCATGCCCACCTCTTACATCCCCCCCCACCCCCAATAAAATCTTTAATGGTTTTAGAATCTTTGCACATGAACTTTAAAGCCCTGCCCTTCTCAACTTTAAAACAGAATGAGATTTCAGAGCTTAAACTATTTAAACCTTGCTGTCCTCTGTAATTAAAGACTTTCTTAGCCCATTTGCCCTACTGTAACAAGAGATCTTAGGCTGGACAAAGTATAAACAGTAGAATTTTATTTCTCACATTTTTTAGGCTCAGCCACCAGTACGAAGTCAAAGTGCCATAAAATTTAGTGTCTGTGGAAGCCTGTTTCCTAGTTGTTATATGGCTGCCTTCCCATGTCTTAACAAGGAAGGTATATTAGGCTTCTCTAGAGGACCAGAACTAAGGGGATATTATAAATTGCTTTCATGATAGGAAGTTGGGTAGTTCAACTATGTCTGTCAGAAGCAGAGAACATGGAAGTCTCTGAGTCACTGGAGAAGACCCTTTCTATGTCCTCCTGACTTTTAGTGGTTCCTGGCAATCCTTTGCATACCTTGACCAAAGCTGCTTTACTCTAGTGTAAGCTTGTCTTTACATAACTATTTCATTGTAAGTAAGTCTGAGGTCTCTAAGTCATTTTATTCTTATCAAGACACCAGTCATCAGATTTTGGTTTTTCTTAATCCAATTTGGCCTCATATAAACTGCTTCAAACTGTTTCCAAATAGTGTGACATTCACAATAATGAGGATTGAAGACATCAGTTCATCTCTTAGAAGGACACAGATCAACCTTCAACAGGTTAGAGTAACAACCTGTGCTAAATCAGGCTCTGCTCTTAGATAGTCCATCTTGGGTAAGATATTAGTAACTCAGGCTCCATTCTAAGTTACTCCATATTGTATATGGAGTATAGCAGTGGTTTTCAGACCATGCCTTGCCTCGCAAGACTCCATTTTACAACCAGCCTTTGACTCCCTTTTGAGGGTGGAGAATGGCTTGGCACCTTGGTGGACATATGAGTGGCACCACCTGTGTGGTACCATTCATACAGCATATGCTGAAAAAGAACCTATACGTTTATAGGGCTGAATGGAGAGTGTAAGAGCATATGGGCTTCTAAAACTAATATCGTGAGACCAGCTAAAGCACAGGTACCGAGCCCCGCCCCCCCAACTGGGATTACGAAGGCATCTGAAGGAGGCAAGCAAAGCAAGTCTTCAACACAGTGAAGAGGCATTTAGAACTCACATTGGAATACAGGCAAGGAGAAGCCCATATGCCAGGAACATGAAGAAGAGACAACACGGGAAAGGGGCAGGATAATCCTGCACCAAGCTCTACCAACCCTATGGAAGATTCCTACAGTGGGATCCCTCTGGGGATGTCCCAGGACTCAGATATCAGAAACACAATTGGGAACATATTAAAGAACTACAAGATTATAAAGAGCAAATCAAAGAACTAAGAAAAGAGAATGAGGAACTCAAGAAGGACCGAGAGAGAGAGAATGACAAACTCCGGAAGGAAGTAGAAACACTGAAAAGATCCCATGCTGAAAAAGATAAGGAAACCAACCAGCGAAGCAAAGAGCTACAGGAAGAGATTGAGAAGCTCCAAAAAGAAGTAGAAATACTAAAGAAATCAGAAGAGGAAATGAAAAAGGAAATCAAACACTCATCCAATCAAAAGGAAAGGAATGGAAAAAGCCTCAGAAGCAGAATGGAGGAAGCAGAACAAAGAATATCAGACCTGGAAGATAACACAGAACAACTAAAAACCTCAAGGAAAGATTATGAAAAATTTAAAAATACACAAAAGTGGAACAACCAGGAACTGT
>VZQC01003820.1:194023-239465 GCA_009823505.1 Rhizomys pruinosus | reverse complement strand
GAGAGAGAGAGAGAGAGAGAGAGAGAGAGAGAGAGAGAGAGAGAGAACACTAGTGCTCATCTCACTGCCAGCCAGGCCTCTGCTCTGCATTTCTACAAAAAACACCTCCTCCTTCAGGGGGGACCTCGACATCATTTCTGATAAATGTCATCTGAACCCTGCAAACCTCTAACATTCTCTTTGCTTTGCTAGTCAGATGCTTTAGGAAGAGTATACCCACAGATAAGAAACAAATGATTCATTGTTTCCACAAATGGAAATAATGATTTAAAAACAAAGATAGACTTTGGTAATACTCTTAAACAGATGGAGATGATTGAAACAAGAAACAGCTCAAATTCATAATGCCTGACATTATATACTAACTGGAAACAACCACATGGCCATTTGGAGCCCAGAACTTCTTGTCACTGCTGAACAATGAGGAAACAGCTTGATCTTCACCCCTTCAAGTAAATGCAGTAAGACGTGGAGTCCACAAAAACAATACGTTTTAATTTTTCCCTTTTTTCTTCTCTATTTTCTTTTTCCTTTTTGTAGCTATTTGGGAGATATCTACACAAGATTACATGTTGAGTGCCTTTGTGTTTCTTCCAGTAATATCCAAGGGAAATAATGTAATAATAATCATAATGAAATCTTTTTCTAATCAACTAAGATTGCTTATTGACAGAAGCCATATTACATGTCCATGAAAAATTAAAAAAAAAAACACAGTCACTTTCCTTTCTCAGGGAAAAAGGGAAAACTATTTGTGGACCTCTGTGGATCTCTTATGACCATGGAATGTGAGGAGAAGTGACACATACTTTTCCAGGCCTTGTAACTATGCTGACAATTGCCCATGGTCTTTCTTCTGTTGCAAACCCAGGGGCCACAAGAGAAGACAAGACCTCCTCAACAGGAAGTGCTACCGAGAACACCCAAGAGCGCAAAATATTTTATTTATTTTGTGTGCGTATGAATGTACTGTCTGCATGCAGGTCTGTGCACCCATGACATGCAATGCCATGGAGGTCAGAAGAGGGTGTCGGATTCCCCTGGAACTGGAGTTAAAGATGGTTTTCAGCTGCCATGTGGGTGCTGGGGATAGAACCCAGGTCCTCTGCAAGAGCAGTCGACGCTCTAACTACTAGGCCATCTCTCCAGCCCTGATAATAACTTTTTGACGATCAGTGAGTCATTGTAAATTCATTACCATATATTTCTAAAGGTTGTTTGAGTCAAAAGCTTTACATGACAGGCACAGGTAAAGCACTGAACAAAATTTCCAGTGCCTAGTCCAGTTACTGATAAAAACTAGGCATGCAATTTAAAATGTCAAATAAACAAAAATATTAGTTCATGAAATCATTGTACGAACATTTTTCTTCTAAAATATTTAAGAAAATAGATACCTCAGTAGAACAAAACACCAGAAAAGTGAATGTGATGGCTAATCCTGGGTGTCAACTTGACTGGATCTGGGACAAACTGAAATGAGAGAGAGAGACCTTTGGATTGGAGCATTCGAAGCTGGAAGACCCACCCTAAACATGGGCATTACCTTTTGATGGTGTCCCGTATAAGGGCCATGGCAGAAGGGAGTTCTTGCTTTCTCTCTCACTGGTGAGTTTGTCTTGCTGCTGTGACCAATTGACCAATTCCTCAGGTTGCAGGGTAGACTGAAGACTAGCCTAGTGGATCTCCCAGAATCCATCAAGCCTTCAGCACCAGATTGGGACTACTGAGACATTCAGCCTCATGGACTGAGCCACTACTGAATTCTTAGCCTCTCCATTCTACCAATTCTGTTTCTTTAGAGAACTTTGACTAATACGATGAGAAAACAAAAATGTAATCATTTCATAAAAATATAAATATTTCAATCATTTGGAAAAGACATCCAAGTTCATTCATAATAAGCTGAAAATTGCACTGAGATACTCTTTTCCATTTTAAGCAAAAGTCAGGTCCCTAAAATTTCACAGCTCACTTTTTTGAAGAAGCTGTAGAGAAACAATACTTTCATATGTTGTTAGTAAGAGCATTGGATTCCCTGGAACTGGATTTATGGATGGTTGTCAGCCAACCTGTGGGTGCTGGGAAACAAAGCCCAGTCCTCCATAAGATCAGTCAGTGCTCAGAAGAGCTGAGCTATCTGCCCAGGCCTGGCCAGCTAATTCTTATGCAAGGTTTTCTGTGCCTTGGTGACCGACGCCTGTACTCAATCCATAAGCATGGGAGGTCTTTCCATCTTTGATGTCATTTGCAATCTCTTTCTTCAGGGGTTTAAAATTTTTGTTGTAGAGATCATTGGTATCTTTGGTTAGGTTTGTTCCCAGGTATTTTATTATTTTTGAGGCTATTGTGGGTGGGAAGGTCTTCTTATATTCCTTCTCCACTTGTTTATTGTTGGCATAAAGAAAGGCTGCTGATTTTTCCCAGTTAATTATGTATCCTGCTACTTTACTGAAACTCTTAATCATTTCTAGATGTTTACTGGTGGAGTTTTTAGCAACCCTTAGGTAAACTATCATATAATCTGCCAAAAGTGATAGCTTAACTTCTTCTTTTCCTATTAGTACTCCTTTAATTTCCTTCTCTTGTCTTATTGCCCTAGCAAGCGTTTCAAGGACTATGTTAAAGAGGAGTGGCAATAAGGGGCAGCCTTGCCAGGTTCCTGCCTTTAAGGGAAATGTTTCTAATTTTTCTCCATTTAGGGTGATGCTGGCAGTGGGTTTGCTGTATATGGCTTTGATCATGTTGAGGAATGTTCCCTTCAGTCCGATTCCCTTTAGGACTTTAAATATTAAGGGATGAAGGATCTTGTTAAAGGGTTTTTCTGCATCAACTGAGATGATCATGTGGTTTTTGTCTCTCAGTCCATTTATGTGTTTTATGATAGTGATTTACATATGTTGAACCATCCCCATATCTCTGGTATAAATCCAACTTGGTCATGATGGATGATCTTTTTGATGTGGGTCTGTATGCAATTTGTCAGCTTTTTGAGTCTTATGAGCCTTCCCCCTCCAGGAATGTTATGTTTACAGGAAATAGCTACACCACAATTCATGCATTCTTCCAACTTTTATATTTGTTTGCCTTTTTTATGATAATTTTTGAGCCTTGGAGGAAAGTCTTAGATGTCTGGTTATTTTCTTTTATTATGGCTGAGCTTTGGGTGATTAAGCCACAGTAAGAACCATATATTTTAGGAGCAGTACTAGTTACGAATCTTTGTAGTACACAATCCATTGAGAAAAAAATTAAAAGAAATTGTCCTTCCATTACCAACAAAGAATGACAGCAGCAACAATCTATATGTGCAAACACAAATGAAGAGCACAGCACATCTTTTAAAGAGCAGTAGTATTCCCACTATGACCTGTGACCTCCACACTGGCTCCTCTGATCTCTCCAGTCACATCACAGGTCTTTGTCCTGGCTTGTGGTACCCTATGTGAGTTCCTTCCTGTGGAACTGGGCTCAAACTGAAGCAGAAAGCAGTTGGCTGCACTTACCACAGTCATGCCACTACTGTTCCAGCAGGCACAGGCTCAGTTTGCCTGGTGTGTTGCTAGGGTATCATCTCTCTCAATAGTCTGAATAACACTTTCTAAAACTATGAAAGAGAGCTAACAGGGAGCAAGCTTCCATTCACATCCAACTTTATGGCTTGTAAAAGTGGCTGCTTTCACTCATGCAGGGTACTATGGTTTAAACTTATAAATGGATTTTTTTGTTGTTTGTTTAAAGAAATTTTAAAAATCTGTAAGAGACTCTAAGGCTACTATTAGTTAATGAAACTTTTCTTTCTTGTATTTTTCAGAGGTTTGGCAGGAAATTTGAAGGCTCAGCAGTGTTCTAAACAAGCACCATTTGGTTTTCCATATTTAAGTGAGCTAAGGTAATACTAAAAGAGAAACATTTACAAAGTTCAGCAAAAATGAAAATATCCCATGATTTGCATCAATTATTTAATCAAAAGAGAAATGTTGTTTCCCAGGGATTCAGATTGATCATGCTGCCAATGAGGGGCCCCTCTCCTCCCTCAGCCACCACAAACCCTGCCTGCCTTCTCCTGAACCCCATGCCAACCACATGGCTGGATAAGGCCCTTTCATTTCTCTTACCTTGCATTAACCACATGGCTGGATAAGGCCCTTTTATTTCTCTTACCTTGGCCAATGCACACTCCCTTCCTTGCCCAAATACCTGTGCCAACCACTGCTGAGTAGAGCCTTCTCCTTGTCCTCCTTCATTCACTCTGCACCCCACCTGCCTTCCTCGGGAGCCCATATTCCCAGGTAAGGCCCCCCCCCGGGTTACACTCGACCTCATCATACCTCATTAGGATCACATCCCTGTTATCTAAGGACACATGCTGTGGTGGTTTGAGTGAGTGTCCCCCATGGGTTCTGGGTGTTTGGACGTTTGTCTCCAGTTGGTGGCACTGTTTTTTGGGGTCTTGGGGAGTGTGGCCATGCTGGAGGGGGTGCGTTGTTGGGGGCAGGCTTAGTGAGTTTTGGCAAGCCTCGTGGTCTACAGTTGCTCTCTCTCTGCTTCCTGTGCTCATTACGAGATGTGACCCTCAGCTTGCTGCTCCAGCTGCCATGCCTTTCCAGCCACCATGCCTCCCGCCACAATGGACTTTAATTCCCTGGAACCATCAATCGTAAGCTCAAATAAACTCTTCCTTTTATAAGTTCCTTGGTCATGGTGCTTTATCACATCAACAGAAAAGTGACTAATACAGTAATTTGGTACCAGAAGTGGGGTGTTGGCTGTGAAGAACCTGACCATGTGGATGTTTGGAGAAATGTGGAAGACTTTGGAACTTTGGGCTAGAAAGGCTGTTGACTGCTTTAGGCAGAGTTTGAAGGGCCATTCTGGTGGAGGCCTGGAGGAAAGCATGGCTGCAAAGGATGTGGTTCCAGGGGAAGATGGGGACTTAGGCAGCAACTGGGATATTTTGATGGAAAGTCTGGCAACAGTTTGCCCACAGCCCAAATGCTTGTCTGATGCTAAGTTGAAAAGCAATGGACTGATGTCTTAGGCAGAGGACATTTCAAGACAGCCTAACGTAAAAATGGTGGCGTGGCTTTTAATGGTGAATATTATGCAGATCCAGTGAAGAAGAGCAGATGGGGCAGAAGGAAATGCAGAATGTACAGTTTGGATCTGATAACTGCACTAGGAAGATTAAAGGTGGGGCCAAGTCTTGTGAAGGAGACGCTCCCTTTCATAAGGAGACTAAAGTGATTAAGTAGAGGCCTGGAGCTTTACAAGTAAACAAAAGAATCAGTACCTTCAGGACAAGACCACACTCAGCTAATCCTCCAGCAAGTCCAGGGCAGAGAAAAGTTGCAAATGTGGTTGAAATAGGCCAGGGTCCATCCCAAAATTGCAGCCAAACTCAGCAGTTTCATTCACATGGTGCTAGCTTTAGAGGCATGAAGTTTGTAAGAGGGAAGGGTCATCAGTTCTTCCTCCACGGTTTCAGAGAGCTGCCAAGGTCAGGCAGAGCACAGCAGGGGTGTCCCTGCATAAAGTAGGCCCTCATAGGCCATTGCATGAAGCTGTGAATGTGAAGCCTGGTTGGCAGCAAAGACCCCAAGAAGACTTTTGAGATGCCAGACCTGTGAGATATTTGCCAAGGAGAACTGCATACAGGGAGTGGTACCAGCCTAAGAAAGAGATGTATGTTGCAAGCAAAGCTGGAAGAGCTGAGCCATCTAAGCCCTTTGGAAGTCAAGTCCCAGAAGTTGCATGTGGAGCTACTGGACTTGGTTTTTGCCCTGCGAGTTTTCGGTCTTGTTTTGGTCCAGTGTTTCCTCACTGTGCCTCTGTTCCTCCCTTTTGGAATGGGAATGTGTATTCAGTTCCACTGTACATTGGGAGTTTGTGGTTTGTCTTTTGATTTTGCAGGAGCTTACAGTTGGGAGACTGGCAGAGGAGACTTGGACTGTGGACTTTTGAATGGCATTGAAACTAGTAAAGACTATTGGGACTTTTAAGGTTGGACTGAATGCATTTTACATTTTATATGGTCAGGAGCCTATGGGGGCCAGGGAGTGGAATGTGGTGGTTTGAGTGGGTGTCTCCCATGGGCTCTGGGTGTTCAGACGTTTGTCTCCGGTTGGTGGCACTGTTTTAGGGGGTCTTGGGGGGTGTGGCCGTGCTGGAGGGGGCACGTTGTTGGGGGCAGGCTTAGTGAGTTTTGGCAAGCCTCGTGGTCTACAGCTGCTCTCTCTCTGCTTCCTGTGCTCATTGTGAGATGTGACCCTCGGCTTGCTGCTCCACCTGCCATGCCTCTCCAGCCGCCATGCCTCCCACCACAATGGACTCTAATTCCCTGGAACCGTTAATCGTAAGCTCAAATAAACTCTTCCTTTTATAAGTTCCTTGGTCATGGTGCTTTATCACAGCAACAGAAAAGTGACTAATACACATGCCAATTGCTCTCTCATTCCACAGGTAGAACAATCAATTTTCTCTCCTTCTGGGGCCCAAACCGTGCCATCTGAGGGTTTTCATGGAGCACCTGCTCATAAAATAACTTCCAGAGGAAGTTGTTTCACCTTCTCCTATCATATATTCCTACATCCCATCTTAGCAGAACATGAATTTATCACCTGCTTATCCCTAAAGTCAGAGCCCCCCCTGCACAAAACACTCAAATCTTGTGTGTCCCCTACCAGCTTCACCAATCAGAGTCCACACCTACAATACCCCAGTCACCCTATCCCCACCATCTCAGCTCTCTCCTGAATGTCCAGCCACTTATCAGGTCAGAAGCATTGCCACACAGTTCTTTTTCACAACAACAATGCCTGCCATCTCAAGACCAGTTATAGCACATCCACCTGCTCCTCAGGTCAGAGACCTTACCCCACTCACTCCAGGACAATTCTGTCTCTGATAATGCACACAGAGTACCTACTGGTGATTTCAAATGCCCTACCTAAACCAGAATCACCTCATTTACCCCACTCATGAATCCACACATTTGTAGCTCTCTTAGCTGGTCCCAAAGTAGCCAAGTCAGGGTAGTAGCAAATATAGATCCAAATACTTACCATAGGAAGGCTAGAAACTCATACAAAAAACACAACCAAGCAACCGACTGTAGATGCTCAGATCACATAAAAAAAAAAAAAAAAAAAACAAGTAATATGAAGAACCAATTCAAATTATTGCCTCCAAAAATCAGCCATCCTATAATAAGTATCCCAAATGGGAACAACTTAAATGAAAGTCAAGACATCAAATTCAGAGTAAAATTATAAAGTTGTTCAAAGAGTTCAAATAATTCAAAGAGGACATGGATAGACATCTAAACGTATAAAAGTACAGGGCCAAGTGAAGTCCGAGAAAGCACAAATAGCTGCAGGAACTAAGGAGACCAATTTGGGATGTGAAAATATAATTCAGTAAAGAGAAAAAAAATATTACAGAAAACTCAAACAGAAATGAATTTAGAAAAAATGCAGTAAGTCTAATAAAAGCTCAATGAAAAGACTTACCAACAGAACAAATTATGAAGGCTTGAAGATAATGTAGGGGAATTGAATAATTCAATCAAAGAAAATGACAAAATTTTTTAAATGCATAAGCAGAATAGGTAAGCTATCTGGGATACCACTAAGAGATTAAATCTCAGCCTATGTGGTGGCAAATGCCAATAATCTCAGTACTCAGGAGGCAGAGGAAGGCAGATCTCTGTTGCTCAGTGGCAGTCTAGTCAACATAGAAAGTTCCAGGCCAGTTGGGGGTATAGGGAGACCCTGTCTTGAAAAACCCAAAAATAAAGAAAATCTTTTTTTTAATTTTTTAAAATTTATTCTTGTATGTATATGAATGCACTGTCTGCGTGTAGGTCTGTGCACCCGTGTCATGCAATGCCACAGAGGTCAGAAGAAGGCATCAGATTCCCCTGGAACTTGAGTTAAAGACAGCTTTCAGCTGCCATGTGGGTGCTGGGGATCGAACCCAGGTCCTCTGCAAAAGCAGTCCACACTCTTAACCGCTAGGCCATCTCTCCAGCCCAGAAACTAGCTTTTTTTTGTCTTTTCGAGACAGGGTCTCCCTGTAGCCCCAGCTGTCCTGTAAATCACTCTGTAGACCAAGCTGGCCTTGAAGAAAATCTTAATCTTAAATTATGAGCATAGAAGGAGAATTCCACGCCAAAGACATAATAAATATTTTCAATAAAGTCATAAAGAAAATTTCCCAAATCTAGTGAAAGTGATGCCTATGTGGGTGCAAGAGGCACACAGAATATCCAATAGACAAGAACAAGAAAGAAACTCCATATAATGATTAAAATTTATAATATAGAAAAATAAAGGGTATTAAATGCTATAAGCAAGAAGGCCCAAATCACAAATGAAGACAGTACTACCAGAATAAAAGCTGGTGGAGAAACAATATACTTCTAATTCTGAAAGACCACAGATTCCGATCTAGACTACTTACTATACCAAGTAAACCTATCTCTCATACTTGAAAGACAAAGGAAGTGAGGAAGTTTTCTTTCATGATAAAAATAATCTAAAGAAAGTTATAACAATTTAACTAGTCTTACCGAGGAAACTGGAAGGAATACTTCAAACTGAAGAGAAGGAAAGTGTATCTATGAGGTTACAGAACAAATAAATATGCAATTTAGCTACTTTTATTTCTGTGACAAAATAGCATGAGCAAGACAACTTTTGGAAATAGGAGTTTATTGGGAATAGGGTTCCATCATGGCAAGAGGCAGAGAAAGCAGAAAGCTAAAGCGCTTATATATTCAAGTAGGCACACATGGGAAGGAGAGGGAGAAAGAGAGAGAGAGAGAGAGAGAGAGAGAGAGAGAGAGAGAGAGAGACTGAGACTCAGTGCCCACAACCTGTGACATGCTTCATCCTGCAAAGCTGCACCTCCTGAATCTCCACCAACAGTACCACCAAAATGTTCAAATACTTGGAGCCTTTGGTAGATATTCTCATTCAAACCACCACATTCTACTCCCTGGCTCTTATATCCCATGACTTTATCATAATGCAAAGTACATTTAGTTCAACTTTAAAATTCATCATATTCTTTATCAGTCTCAGCACTGTTCACAAGTCCAAAATCTCTTCTGAGTCCCAAGGCAAATTCTTAAGTGTAAGCCCCTGTAGTAAAAGCAGATTACATAATTCCAATAGTAAGCATTCCCATTCCAAAACAGGGGAATGGGAGCACAGTGAGGAAATACCATACCTGAAACAAGACCAGACCCAATCAGCTCAAAACTAAGTCATGTAGCTCCATGTCTAACATCTGAAACTTTAGTTTCAATGAATTTGGATGTCTCTGTCCCTCCAGTTTTGCTGTCAGCAACAAATATTTCCCTCTTGGACTGGTATGGTTCACTCTATACAGCTGTCCTTGGCAGATGTGTCATGCACTGTCCACATTTTCAGCAGCAGACAGGAAGCAAACAGAAGAAACTGGAAGTGGGTCAAGTTATAAACTCTCAAACCACACCCCTAGTGACATATTTCCTCCATCGAGGCTGTACCTCCTAAATTTCTGCAAACTGCCATCAACAGAAGATGTTCAATAGGTGACCTTCTTTGGGACATTTCTCGTTCAAACTACCATAATGGCTATCAACAAATGAATGAATAAATAAAATGTGCTATAATATAATTTTATTCCTCTTTAAAGAAAAAAAGTGAAATTATGAAAATTTCAGGTAAGGGTAAGTGAATGAATTTGGAAAAATTCTTGAGGTAACCAGGACCCAGACAGGCACAGACCACATGCTTTCTCATATGTGAATCCTAGCTTTGGAAATTTAAATCTCTGTGTTTAACTTGGAGTACCTGTAGAAGAAAGGAAACCAGAAACGGGTCATTGGTAGGGAACGACTTAAGGGAGAAGGATAAGTAGAACACAGACGACATGAAATTAAAGAGGGGTAATACTGGAAGCTGAAAGGTTTACTCAGGGATGGGGTTGGGTGGGTGAGGGTGAAGTAGTAGGAGGGCTGAAAAAGCAGCGTGGAACCAGACTGTCTTGTAAGTCAATTAAGTATAAGCTTAGGGGGCTGGGGAGATGGCTCAATGGGTAAGTGCACTGAATGTTCTTGCAGAGGACCCAGGTTCAAATCCCAGCACCCAAATGACAGCTAATAACCATCTGTAACTTCAGTTCCTAGGGATCTGACACCTTCTTCTGACCTTCACGGGCATTTAATGATGCAGGTGCAATTACCCACATGCAGCCAATATACTCATACAAATAAAAAAAATAAAAATATAATATTTTATAAGTTTAAAAGAAGAGCTAGAAGGAAGGAACCATTCTTGCCTGGTGATGCTCTAGGAGATATTGGTGATACACAAAAATCTCATCATTAGTTGTTGGGTACTTCCTTATGACTTATTGGTTAGAAAGTCTCCAGAGGCCCTCATAACAGTACAGGTTGCCTTTCATAACTAGATAATAGGACCCTGTTAATGAAGATAAAACATACCTCATTTGATATTGATATCAACCAGAACTGAAGGCTTTCACTGTGCTTTTCAGCTGTCATAATTCTGGAAGGTGCTATTCAGGCTAATTGGGAAGAAAACACATTAGTTGTGTAGCTTAGATAGGAATCTTTTGAACTACAATACTAACCCCCAAGTAACATGTCCACTACTGCAATAGTGGCACAACTGTTAAGAGGGCAGTGAGTAGAGCTGTAGATTTGAGGCCTGTTCTGCAGTACAGAATTCATGTCTGGTACTGTAAACCTACTCAAAAGTCCATGGCTGAGGAGGTCATAAGCTCTATAGAATAACTTAGTACTGTTAAAATATATATTATTTATTATTTTTATTTTATGTGTATGAGTGCATTGCCTTCATTTAAGTCCACTCCTGTTGTGCAATGCCTAGGGAGGTCAGGAAACAATGTCAAATACCCTGGAACTGGAGTTATGGACAGTTGTTAACCACCATGTGGGTGCTAGGAATTAGGCCCCAGTCTTCTGCAAGATCAGCCAGTGCTCTTAACCATTAAGCCATTTCTACAGCCCACCTAGTACTGTTTTTAGTTTTTCAGGAGTTCATAGTTAAGAGACTGGATTTTTAAAGAGACCTTGAATTTTACAATGTTAAAATTTTTAAACAACATAAGTTTTGTGATTGTTCTTATATATTTTAGAAACATTTTTGTTATGCAATCAACATAAACATTAGTAAGTATACATATGAATTGTGATTGTGAAATGAAATGAACACCATAATCAAACAATACAAAAAAGAATGTGAACCTTGTAAAGTTTTACTGTGTATTATGGTATCAAAATGAGATCTTGGGGACAATAAGAAAGGAAAGGTTGTGTTTCAATAGTGATATGTTTGTCAAGCTAGCAAGGGCTATATAGTGTCCTGGTTTGTTTATATCATCAACTTGACAGAATCAAGTATTATCTGGGAAGAGAGATCCTTATTTGAGGAATGGCCATGTTTGTAGGGCATTGTACTTATTGCTAATAAATGTAGAAGGGCCTAGCCCACTGTGGGCAGTACCATCTACAGTCCCAGATTGTATAAGTCAGCTAGCTGAGCCAGCCATACAATGAGCCAGTAACCAGCCTTCCTCCATGCATGATTCCTCACAGAGTTCTTCCTGTAGTTCCTACTTGAATTCTGTCAATTATGAACTGTGATCTGGAAGTGGAAGTTTAAGTAAAACTTTTCCTTTTCAAGTTGCTTTTGGTCAATCTTTTATGACAAAATTATATCTGAACAAGAATGGATCAACAGCTTTAAATAATGAAGCTTCTCTTTACAATCAATGGTGGTGAACACAGAGACTCTTGGCTGCTCAAGGTACTGAGAATAAGGGATGGTTGAGTGGTTGCCCATAAACATGATGTTGATACCACCATCACTAGTGTTCTGAGAGCACTATGGAAGAAGAATCAGAATGGGTGTAAGGGCCAGAAGATAGGGATAAGGGATGCAGAATGGGACATTCTAGATACGTCACAACCATTGCAATCATGAAGTCACAGGAACTATGGCTGTCTGGTGGGCCTCTATAAGACTGGACATATTTACAGTCAGACAAAAATGAAAGAGGGGGTCAGGAGGGCATACCCATCCTTGATGTACTATTAGCTACTGATGGATTCTAAGCAAGGGGGACTCATTATCCTCGGATGTATATTCACTCATGAGCCCACCAGGCTGCTTTGGATATGTTCATACTTGTGGTCATTCAGATGACCTTAGATAAACTCAGTGGATCACAAACCAAAATGAAAAAGAAATGAGCATGGAAAAGGGACCTATAGGTAGAAAGGCTATTGACAAGTAACGGGTAATTAAGAGAGCTGAGAGTGAGTGTAATCAGAATCCATTATATGCATGTATGAAATCGTCAAAGAACAAATTTAATTTAAACAAAAGTAATGTTGGGCATAAAAATATGTATGGAAAACCCCTATTCCATTGGTCTTCTATTGTTCTCAGTTATTTTTTTAGTTTTATTGAATTTTTTGTCTTTACTTTTTAATTTAATTTTATATTTATTTTATTTTATTTTTTGTCTTTTTGAAACAGGGTCTCCCTGTAGCCCCAGCTGTCCTGGAACTCACTCTGTAGACCAAGATGGCCTTGAACTCACAAAGATCTGCCTGCCTCTGCCTCCTGCGTGCTAGGATTAAAGGCCTACACCACTACATCCAGCTTTATTTTATTTTTATTGAAGTTTTGCATATTTCACACAACATTTCTTTTTAATTTTATTTTATTTTATTTCTGTATGTGTATGAGTGTACTGTCTGCATGTAGGTTTGTGCACCCGTGTCATGCAATGCCATGGAGATCAGACAAGGGTGTCAGATTCCCCTGGAACTGGAGTTCTCCTGGAATTGGAGTTACAGATGGTTCTCAGCCGCCATGTGGATGCTGGGGATTGAACCCAGGTCTTCTGCAAGGGCAGTCGGCGCTCTTAACCACTAGGCCATCTCTCCAGCCCCCATTCACACAACATTTCTTAATCAAATTTAGAACTAATTCCCCTCCCTTGCCCCCTCCCTGTTAGAGTGCATACATTTTGCCATATATATCTTTCATCTTTTTCTCAGTCTTAAAAAAAAAATTTCTTGATGCTGAAGTTTACTGTTTTGGGCTTAATTTTATTGTTTCAGTCAGATCTGTGACCCAGTCTTTTGTTATTCCTGTTGCTCTTTCTCATTTATATCATTCCAAAATATGCTATATGGTATACCAAAATTATGATATCTGAAAATAAACTCTAGGCTAATTCCAAAACATGTTTAGGGTTTCCCATTTTGATAGTAAGATTGTATGCAGATAAAGAAACCAAAGCAAATTGATGAGTAACATCAGGTGTTATATTTACTAAGAAACAAAAGAAATAAAAAGGAATTAGTCAGTTTGCCTTCTAAAGGGAGAATTGGTGCGAGCATCCACAAATGAGGGACACCATATGTCATTTGTTCTTTGGGGGACTGTGTTACTTCACCTAGCATAATGGCTTCTAGTTCCATCCATTTACCTGGGTAAAGGGGAAGAAGGAGCTCAAAAGAGGGGAGAATAGTAGGAGACAGGTATTATTAAAAGAGAAGTGAGGAAAGGGGGGTATTATAACTGGGGAAGGGGTATGGAGAATTAAACAGCTGAAGTGAGAAGAGATAGTATGAGAAACCAGAGGGAAATTGTTAGTTCAAAGATCTACTGAAGAATACACATACAATAAATATATGAGATGTGTATAGCTGAAGAATATATAACAAAAAAACATAGTGCCAATTGGAAGAAACCTCCCATTGTGTTGTTGGTCAGGGTAGTCCAAGAGACTCCCTAAATACCACCGGCTGTTGCCATAGCCCTTGATTGTCTCCGTGTTGCTGAAGACAGGCTACACTTCAGAAATAGGATTTGAAGCAATAGAGCTGGAAGTGATATGTAAAGTTTCTTCCCTAAATACTAGCTCTCATGGAATCAGAGGATACTATATATGCTGCCAAGGGGGTGAAATAAAGGTTCCTACCCAGATGTAAATCATAATAAACAACAATGATTGGTCTAGCAAACTATTACTATTGGTGTATTAGTGGCATTAATATCTTAGGTGTAATCAATAGCTGTCTAATTGGAATTAAGGCCCACTCAATGGAAGGGAACTCATGTGTGGTATTGCAAAGATAGCCAAATACACATGGCTGAAGAATCATGGATTCTAGAGAAAATCCTACTTTTGCACATCCCTGGACCACAGTTTTCAGGAGCCATCTGGATGACTCATCCTGGGGTACTTTTTATGCCATATGCATGTTTCTCATTTCCTGCCCTCAATAGACTTGCCTGTATAGCTTTATTTATTCTCTTTGGCTCATGCCCAATGGGGATGGGGCCATACAATGCCTGCTACTGGAGCCAACTTCTTAGTTCTGATAGGTTCTGGACCAAGACCAAGCCCTCATCTTTCCATTGACTGCTGAAAGGGCCCCAATCTGGCAAACAATTGCTGTACTCAGTATACATTTTTGCAAGGAAGAAATGTATACACAATAGAGTCTCAGAAAAGAACTGTTCATCCCTGGGGCAAGCTTAATGTTTTGACCTTGTTCTGTTTTATCATTTACATCTTCTTTGACCTGTTGCTCAGGCTTTAAACATTCCAGAAGCTCATAGCACAGCACTGGCTTTTTCTCAGATTTTCAAAACTAGAAAGCTCTTAAGTTACACAGTCTTGATTTCATCCCCTTTTGATGCTTGAATGTTTTTCAACTTGTGCTGCTTTATAATTTACATTTTCTTTGAACTGTTTCTTAGATATTGAAGGCTTCCAGAAACTCACAGTACATACAACATTGGCTTTTTCTCACTTTTTTTAAACTAATAACTTCTTGAGTTACATGGTCTTATTTTCATCCCCTTTTGATCCTTGATTGTTTAAGTACTTTATAAACCTGATTTCTATTGCATCTCCTTTCTTATAAAAATTTCATCTAATCATGAGACTTAGAAAGCCATAAAAGCTCCATATCAGTCCCAGTCAATGTTACCAGCCTATTTCCCAGGCTATCAACCTCTTTCTTCCTTCTGTGGGAAACACAGTACTAGTGAACCCAGTGAACTCAATCATTTAAGATGTAGAGTATCTCTTTGCTGAATCATGGACATTCCCTTCCTCTGTATTAAAACAGACATGGTATTTTACCATTTCTCACCTTCTCCCTTTTTCACTGTCTGGTTATTTTCAACAATTCCATGTTTTTGGATCTCAGGAAGGGTTCTTTAGTACAGACTAAACTTGTAAGCTTGTCCCCTCAAATCCTACCATCTGAAAAAATAATAAAAATGGCAAGGCACACCTCTATCTCAACCTTCCTTTTTCCACCTGTATTAGTTATCTTTTTGTTGGCTATGTAAAAAAAAAAGACTGACCAAAAACTCATAGAAGAAAGAGTTTATTCGAGCTTACAGTTCCAAAGAAGTGAGAGTCCATCAAGGCAGGGAGACATGGTGGCAGAACAGAAAGCCAATCGCTCACATCTTTAAGCAGGCATTGGAAGTAGAGAGTGACTCGAGATCCATCAAAGCTTATGAACTCTCAAAGCCTGCTCCCAGTGACATGTTTCCTCTAGCAAGACCATACCATCTAAGACCTTCTAAAACAACACCACTCACGAGGGACAAAATGTTCAAATGTTTTGAGCCTGTGGAGGACATTCTTATTTGAACCATCACAACACCTTTCCTGCATAATCATGAGCTAGTGTAGAGGCTAGTATTCATAGACCTTTTTCACATTCTAATTCCTCCCTCCCACAGGCAAGTCAGTTCAGCCTCAGTTACATGTGTTACTGCCCACAGAAAAGGCCATGTAACAATCACCAGAGCCTAGTTATCCCATTCAGTATGTGCTACTTTCAGGAACTGTAATGTGTTCCCTAATCCATCAGCCATTTGAAGGGCATCCCTCATCAAACAAAGCTGATTTATCAAGGAGGCATGCTATCCAAAACCACACAGAGGAGGATGGATATCCTGAGATTTCCCCTAAGGACCTTCCACTCTTGTCTTGTTTGCATGGCTTGTCATTAATTGCAGGGAGCAAATGTGTGTGCCACATCCCACACCATCTGGGAAAAGTAGCAATATCAGGATCTTCCCCAAAGGTACTCTACCCTCATGCAGCTTTGCTTCAGTTGTGTGTCATCAATCATAGGGTCCACTAAACTGTTCTTCCTCAACAACTCTTTTGTTCTACCTCTCCCTGTTCTGGCGCCAATTGTACTGTGTAACTTTCTAGAGAAAGATGTGAATTTTATCTAGCTAGATAGGATACCAATGACAGACCAAGAAATGCCCCTACCTAAGTCTAACTTGCATTCTCTATCATCTTATACCTTTTCTTCTCACCTTATACCTGTCTCCTGTTTTCCACCTGGATTCCCTTTAAACATGAAGAATATCTTAGCTCAGGTCCATGGGAATCTAACTATGAGAAGGAAATTTATATTGAATGGGAAGTTTATAGAAGTGTGCAAAGGAAAGATGCAGACTTGAGCAGATGGTAGAAGTTAGATTTTGATGCAGTTGTGAGACAATTTCCACTAAATGTCTCAAGATGTTTGCAGCTTGCAAAACTGTAACTGTTGCTTTCTTTAAGTCAAGGTGTCAAGTTTTTTTGTTTTTTCATTCTGGTCTATTCTATGCATCATCCAGCAATTTGCCTGAAGGTAGGTTGCAGGAGTGCCACAGTACATAATTTTGTGTGATCGGCACTTTTCTAAGGGGAATTCATGGAAAAGACTCACCTTCCTGTACTCTATTCTTTGAAAGTGAATCACCAAGTACAATCTACAGATAAGGTTTAAGTTCTATCTCCCAGAGATATTAAACATGCTTTAATTGGAATTATAAGGAAAACTTGTCCTATCTCCCTAATTATTTTATTTACTCAGTGATTTCTGGGTATATTGACTCCTGTATATTTACTTTATACCTTAAGTTGTAAAATAGTACTATGAACTTTATTTCAGTTTTATCCAGGTTTGGCCACTGGGACTCTTTCTGGTTGTTCCCTTTATTCTTTCACCATGACAATGAGATTTTTGGAGAGGGACAAGAGGAAAGTTTAGAAATAAATTGTAGAAACCAGAGCCAGGCTGTTTCACTTGAAGCTCTCTGGACACCAGCTGCCGTGATGCCACCAAGTCAGGGATTAGTGCATGGATGCACAATGCACTTGGGCACACTCCTGTGCTTCTTTGTGTTGTCTGAGAATCAAACTTAGGACCTGTTTAATTGTTCCAAGTTCTTGTTAGAGAGGAAGTTAATGTTAAAGGAAGTAGGCAGAAAGCTGGAAAGGGCAGGGAAGATGTGATATTGAGATACAAATCTGACCCCAAGTGAAGGTCAGTGCAGAGAACGTTATGGGCAGAGAAGCCTCAGGAAGGTTTTATAAAGCTACATATGAACTTGATCCAGCTCAATTTGCAAAAACGTCCCATATCTCCTTAGAACATGTCTTCTTTAGTCTGTCTAAAGTCTCGACTGTTGTTGGGGATCCATGGGAGCATGGGCTTGACAGGGACAAACTACTGCAGCCATCTAGCATTTAAATATTTTTTAAATTATTTTAATTATTGTATATTCATTGTACATGGTTCCAGGTTACATAAAGACAATTTTGTACAAGTATAATGTTCCTGGAACATGTTCTCCTCTTCCTTCTTTTATTCCCCTAGAAAGTTTTGCTTTTACTTTCATGTCATATATATATATGTATATATATATATATATATATCAACTTATGTATCTACATGTATATAGGAACCACAAATGAGTGAAGCATGGATTATTTTTCTCTCTGAGATATACTTAATTGATGGAATATGATCATCTTCAGGTTGCATTAATTTTCCTGCCAACAACAGAACTTCATTCTTTATGGCTAAAAAATGTTTACTGTTATGAAAATGCCATTCTATGATAAAATACAATCTATGAAATGGTTTTTAAAAAATTAAAAAAACACAATTGTAAAAATTAAAACTGAAAACACTACCTGTAAATGGGGAATGTTTTGCTTGTCTCCTATGAAGAAGAAGTCTGATTAGGATGGAAAATTTTAAATAAAAATTTTCCTGCTGATAAAAATGTACAGGGAGGGAGGTATGGTAGGAGAGGAAGAGTTGGCAAAGGGAAGAGCAAGCTAAAACCACCTTCTCTGTCCATTATTTTTAAAGTACGTAGACTTTACTGTGGAAATGAATATCATTTAGAAATTAGCATATTTGCTGTGAAGTTTAATATTGGTAGGATTGAAGAAAATAATGATATAAACACAACTGTCACATGTTTCCAAATTTTGAAACTGAAGAGAATTTTTCACAAAGCACTTTAAAAGCAATGCCCTCTCAGTAGCTTCCTTTTACTGCTTCACTCCCCATGGGTGAGGTGGGCTTTTTTTGGCCTCACATTCACATTCCTTCAATCCCACATTTATGGAATGAATGAAGCACATTGGTTCAAGCCTTGTGAACTACAAATATTTCACTTTTAAAAATAAAATAAGGCATAACTCTTAGTTCCTCATCATAAATCCAAAACTCCATTATTCCTGGCAGTTATAAATATTAGTTTTAATTGTGATGCCAGGAACAATTGTTTCCAGTAATATGTGGGAACTCTGCTAAATTTTGCTGTTCTTCCTCATTTTTTTCCAGGTCTCAAGAAGATTGGGAAGCACTTAAGTACTCTATGTTTGAATCTATCGGATTTGCATCATTCTATCTGTAACAAAAGACATGAAAGCCAGAGCAGATCATGTTATCGGAGACATTTTATCAACACATGTGAGAGCTGCAATGTTGCAAACATACAGTAAGGCTAAATTGAAACAGGCACCTTTAAGGATAGGTTTAATAACCTAGGCTTGTACTTGACTTGATTTATGCAACCACCCACTTCTTAATGCACTTGGTAGCCTAACTCTTTTACCTGCGCATACCATGTTTACACATCCCTCTCTGAACTATGCACCTACCAACCTAAGACCCCCACGTGCATCTGTCTACACAGATACGCTTCTCTAAACAATGATCCCTAACAATAATCAGACAGTTTCTACTTAAATATATTGGTAATGTATTCAATATGAAGAATGGAAGGCTGTTCTAACCAGAACTGGTTTGGTTGCATGGGCAGTAAGACACAAGTTTCCTTAAGTGAACTTTCAAGGAGAATTTCCTATTTACCATCTTATGCCTATTCATATTTGAACATACACATATAGAAAGTCAGATTCTTTATGGGAAAGAAAATATTCAGTGGATAAAATGGTCATTTGATCTAATTTACCAATCAAAACAGCCAGCCACTTTCACTGTGACCATTAGCAACCTAACTCCTTCTCTTAAAAGAAAGTGCTGAAAAATAATTGGTGTTTTGTATATCCTCACACTTAGGCTTATTGCTCCTTTGTACTATATTGTGATCTTTTATATTTCTTTGCTTTAAATAAAGTTATCTTGCTGTTTTTGCAAACCTGTGTGAGCCTTTATTTCAATTCCTCGAACAAGATTCCAGTAACCTGGAAACACCTGACCTAGACCCTAGCCACTGGTAACAAAACTTTTATGAATAGAAGCTCTAATATTTTAGAATATATGAATATTTTGAGAGAAAGATCATGAGTTTTAAATATAATGACAACATATAAAATAAATACTAATTCCAATCAATTTCATCTATAAATTTTAAATTTTAAGGTGTTTAATTTTAGATGTCCAGGATTATTCTTGTCTAACTTAAATATTTTAAAAGGTAGAAATATTAGCATTAATTTAAGATAGTTAAAACATCTGTAAACGTTAAAAAATATTCTACAGACATTCTGAGCCAGATTTCATATTCAGAAATGAGAGAAGTTTCAAGTTGTGTTTTATTTACATCTTCCACTGACACTTTATCTCTTCAGATGTTTGACTTTTTTAGGCAATAGGAAAGTTTCATTGCCCTATGTCAGATGTTTAAAGTAAATACAAATTAATTTTAGATTTATTGGTTTTAGTTGAGCTGACCAATGGAAGGACAGAAATGTAATTTGACAAAATTAATGAGTGGTAAGGGTAAATTAAAGGAGCTTTCACAACCATGGCCCTGTGAGTGAGGGAGGATGTTGATAAAGCTTATAGCTCATGCTCCCTCCACCAGCTCCACGGTTGTACCTTTCTAAAACCCAATACTCTGAAACAGACAGAAGAGAAAGTAAGAAACACATTGGCACTTATAGGCACAAGAAAGGACTTCCTGAAAAGGATTCCTATCATGTAAGAATTGAGCCCAAGGACTGAAAAATGGGACCTCATGAAACTAAAAAGCTGCTGTACAGCAAAGAATACTATCATGTGGATGAAGAAGCAGCCCGCAGAATGAGAAGACATTTTTACTAGCTATACCTGTGAAAGAAGTTTAGTATCTAACATTATATATATATATATATATATATATATATATACACATATATACACATATATATATATATATGTGTGTGTGTGTGTGTGTGTGTGTGTGTGCAAAATACCCACAAAAACTAAACATCAAGACAAAAAACAACCCAATTAAAAATTGGGGCAGGAAGATGAGCAGGGGATTCTCTAAAGATGAAACACAAATGGCCTAGAAATACTTTGTAAATGTCCAACATTTTTAGTCATCAGGAGGGAAAAGTAAATTAAAACCACTATGAGATTTCATCTTATTCTATCCAGAAAGGCTAAGATCCAAAAACCAGCAATGCCAAGTGCTGGCAAGAAGGAGGAGAAAGAGAAACTCTTACCCATGGCTGGCCAGAGTACACACTGGTGCAGCCACGAGGAAAATCAGTGTGCAGTGTTCTCACAAAGCTAGAAATTGGTCTACCAAGTCCAGATGCATTCACAGCAGAATTTTAGCAAATCTTCTAAGAAGAACTACAACAAATATTGCTTAAAGGATTCAAAAACATAGAAACAGAGGGAGCAATGCCAAACTATTTCTAAGAAGCCAGTATTATCCTACTACCCAAACCTACTTTAGAGCAGCTTCACTGATGAGATAGATGCAAAAATTATCAACCCAATACCTTTAAACTGCATACAGGAATCTATCAAAAAGGTTGTCCAACATGATGAAGTTGGCTTTATTCTAAAGATGCAGGGATGAGTCAACAACATACATAAGCCAATAAACATAGTGATAGTACTTTGAACTAATCATATAAGTGGACGTAAAGACAACAACCATATGATCATTTCAGTAGATGTACAAAATGCCTTTGACAAAAATCCAACATGTCTTCATGATAAAAGTACTAGGGAGAATTGGACTGGAGGGAACATTCTCTGACCAGGCTCCAGTGGGTGAACTCACAACAAGAGACATCTGGGGACAAGAACATGACTTGATAGGTCTTAACATATGAGGCAGAATTCATAAAATCCTGTGAGTGGGCTACAAGGGGGGTACAGATAAGGGAGGAGGTCTAAATGTGATTAAAATGTATTAAATGCATAAAATTAAATATGTATAAGTGTGTGTTAAAAAAAAAACAAATCAATAAAACAAAAAGGAGATGGTCCAATAAAAAATAGTCCTGAACCTTTTTAGAGAAAGAGCTTTTAGGATGTGAGAAAATATAAATTATGTGCACTTAAAATATATATATTTTTGAAATGATGTCTGAAATACACAAAACATCAATAAAAGTATTCTTTAAAAAGACAATAAATATTAAGGATATATTAGTGTGTTCACTTATATCTTTTGATTTAAAATTATTATGAACCACAATGCTTTATTGTGATTTGTAATTATAGGTCATCATTTATTAAGCACATGGCATCAACTCATTATCATGCAAATGTCTCTTAATGAAAAAATTCATAGATCTCTGATCACTGAGCTATAACAAGCTCCTTATGGTTTCAGGAAACCAGCACTGAATATAAAGCAATGGCTTTTGAAAACGCCTGACACAATCACAGAAATATGCTTATATGGTAACAGAGCAATAAACACTTCAAACATTTTCTAAAGTAAAAGTTGGCTGTATGTGCCTGTGTATGCAGGCACGTGCATAGATGTGACTGCCCATATTTTAATCTAATTTGAACATGGTGTTCTTGTCTCAGCATTTTAAGAGTTTATATGTTGGAATTGGTCATGAAGTTGTTTTCTGAGAAAACTTTCCCTTGAAGAGACTCAAACAATTTAAAATCCATAATTAGATATGAGTTTTTGGTCCAGGTTGATTATATTCTATCTTCCATTCAATTGAAATTCTGATGTGCAAATTATTTTGGATAGATGTAGCTTTAGTAGATCTAATTTCTTTAAAATGGTATCCTTTTGTTTTTAAAGAATCATTTTCTTCTCTACCACGTAATATGGCATGTGCCCTACAGTGACCTCAGAATCCTTTCTCAATTTTATCTTCTTTATCTACTAAGTAAGGATGACAGCCAGTAGAGAGATGTGAGCAGAGAGTTAACTCACATTATGCACAGGCAGAAGCTTGGTGCAGTCCCTTCTGCACTGTACCATTGCAACAGACACTATAAATCAGTAATAAGGACATGGAGACTACCAACAAAGTATTAAGATTAATTATAGTGTGAGTTCGAGGCCAGCCTGGTCTACAGAGTGAGTTCCAGGACAGCCAGTGCTACAGGGAGACCCTGTCTCAAAAACACCAAAAAAAAAGATTAATTATAGAATGATAAGCTATTAATTATTAATTACAAATGTTCCACATGCTTGGAACTAGATCAAATGAAGCAACACAGTCTGGACTTAAATGCGAACCAGGCAAAAGATTAAGTAGATTGTCCTTTTGTCTTAGAAATATTTTTCTTTCTACATTTTCCCCTAATATTTGGTAAATGATAAATCATATTTGTCACCAAAGTCTATAGAAGGACATTGTTGTCAAGGGCTGTGCTGAGTATGACCATGTGGAAAACAAAGAGAATCCCAGCTGTCTTTCCATTTCAGCCACGGCTGCTGCACCTAACCATAAGAGAGAACTTACGGGCTGGAGAGATGGCCTAGTGGTTAAGAGCACAGACTGTTTTTGCAGAGGACCTGGGTTCGATCCCCAACACCCACATGGTGGCTGAGAACCATCTGTAATTCCAATTCCAGGAGAACTCCAGTTCCAGGGGAATCCAAGACCCTCTTCTGACATCCGCAGCATTGCACGACACGGGTGCACAAACCTACATGCAGACGGTACACTCATACACATACAAAAATAAATAAAATAATTTTTTTAAAGAGAGAACTTACAGACTCTTGGGAGAAACTCCTATAAAAGCCTCTTAGTATCCCTGTTCCAAGTTAGATTTCTACCAAAGACAGATGGCAGTTTTGTAGTGGGCACTGGCGCTCATTATAAAGTCTGAAAATTGATATAGAACAAAGAATTGGGTTTTTTTCACTCATAATTTCCATAGTGGAACTGAATAGGCAAGTTTAGTTCTTTAAAAAGTAGACAAAGTATCACTGCTCATTTTATAAAATGATTTAAGATCAATTAATGTGATAATCATCACAAAGTTAACCAACTGAACATTTTACTAAAGAAATACATTGGTGAGATTTCATTGTTATTATTTTCTTTTGTGAGCAACTTCCTAAACTTGGTCATTTTTTGCCAGTCCCTGGTTGTCAAGTTTATTATGGGCTAAGAATTATATGAGATCCTTAAGAAAATAATGTTGGATAGGACCTCATGATGCCCTATGTTTCAGGGATATGGAGTACACTCTATCATGGAACATGCAACAAGCTACATTAGGAAGAGGAAGTGAAGGCTTACAAGTCACCCAATAGACAAAATTCATCTCATGCCTGTCATTTTAAAACATGTCTAAGACTGCTTTTCACGTTTTAAATGAAGAGATACTCAGAGATATGAAGAAAAGAACAACATAAATATATCATATAAAACTTGTGAGTCCCTAGTTTCCCTGAAATAGAACTTATTGAGCCATTACAGATAGTGGCAAGGAAACACCACATTCTGGGAACACAGTCTCAGCTTCAAGCAGAATGGCTAGAAAGCAATGTTTAGTAGACCTAAAAGACAACAACCTTTGTATAGTGAAAAATCAGTAAAGGAAAGCATAAATTGCTATCCTTTACTTAAATTCACTATGTAAATAAGATGGGTGGATAATGTGAAACAAGAACCACGTTGAGACAGGACAGTCGGTTCCAGTTGGAGTTGGTGATTCATATGCAAACAAGAAAGTGGAGTCTGAACATCAGGCACCAGTGATGTGAAGTCAAGGCTTCAAAATACCTTCAGGAATCTGAGTCTTTTATAAGTTTCATTCTATAGTTAAGTGTTTACATGTATTATCTTTTCTTGACTGTAACCCATTGACTTTGTAATCAAATTTACAGAATTTCAAGTTTCATTGTATTTAAAAAAGGAGAGATGGTCTACCATAGTTGCTCAGAAAGTGAGGTGCTGGTCACCAAGCCTGACAACCTGAGTTTGATCCTAGGATCCATGTAATAGAAAACAAACTCATTCAAATTTTCTACACACACACACACACACACACACACTAGTGTGCACACACACATACACACACACACATAAAATAATAACTAACTAAATGTTTAATCCTAGCACTTGGGAGGCAGAGGCAGGCGGATCTTTGTGAGTTCAAGGCCAGCCTGGTCTACAGAGTGAGTTCCAGGACAACTGGGGCTACAGGGAGACCCTTTCTTGAAAAGACCAAAAAAAAATTTTAAATGAAAGAGAAAAAACAAATGGGAGAGAAAGAAGAGGTAAGGAAATGAGAGAAGGGAAGAAGGAGGGAAGCAGAGAGGGAATAGAAGAAGCAACAAAGAAGAAGACTATAGACCACAAAACTTAATGTTCATTATCTGATCTCTAGTAAGAGAATAAGAGAAGTGGATACCATGTCTGGTCTCTTGTAGGTAAGAACTCAGAGACAGGAAGCAGTCAACTTCATGAGTTCACAGCTTATACAAATAGTATTTTATAAAGGAAAGAAGAATTATTTATTCAAGGTGACATTTATCTAAGCCTTAAATGCCCAGCTGTGCTGTGGTGTGATTTAGAAAGAACCTACTAGACAGAGGGGAGGGTTAGGACAAAGACTGAGAGTCAGGAAACTTACTGGACAGAGGGGGAGAATCAGGATTAAGACCGAAAGTCAGGAAGTTTACTGGACAGAATGAGAAGTCAGGACCAAGACTGGGATTCAGGAATTTATGTGACGCTCTCAGAGAGGCCAACATGTCAGAGTAGAACACAGAGAGATCCTAAGCAGTTTAATCAAAAAGCGATCTTGCAAGTTTGAGTAGGTCATAAGAAGAATTTTATATCTTCCTCAAAATACAAGAGTGCTTGTAGTTTGCCATTGTCTAATTTTTAGATATGTGATTTAAAAATATTAACTATGAGATACATTATTCTAAGGTATAAGAAATCAAATTAAAAGTGTTTAAATATAGTATAAAGATACTTACACTAACTAAGGACATAACAATCACTTTGGTCCTATTGTTGTAGGCGATAAATTGAAATATCTTTTCCTTTACTTTTTTTCATTATAATCTTTACAAGGATATAAAAATTCATAAATTTGTAGACTAATGTGAGAAAATATATTTATTTGAAATTAATGCTTTAAGGTTTTAGCAATACATTCTTAAGAAAACATATGCACATGTCTGAATTCATTATATATGAAGAGTTCTTTGTTAAAAATTATGATATCAGAGAGCTGTGAGAGATGGCTTAGTGGTGATCGAAGCTTGCTGCCTTGTCAGAGGAAGGAGAAGAAATCTACACAAAATTAGTGACCAGATCTTCAACTGGATAATAGAAGAAAATTCCTCCAAACTGAAAAAAGACAGAACCCATACAAACACTAGAAGTCACATAAGAACACCAAAATAGACACAGACGACCCGGAAAGGAATTCACCAGCCAATAGATTGTATAAATGCTTAGATGCTCAAAACAAAAAAAAATACCAAAAGTCCACACGAAAAAAAACAAGTTACACAAAGGGGAAACCATCAAGCCATTATAAATGACTTCTCAGTGCAAAATGAGACAGCCCAGCACACACATGGATCAAAGTGGTTCACAGTGCTAAACGACTTTAAGATTGTCAACCAGAACTCACTCTACCCAGCCACAAAATGTCAATCTTTAGTTGAAGGAGACATGAAACATATTTCATTGACATGAACAAGATGAAAGAATACATGTCTAAAAAACAACAATTGAGAAAATTTCAAAGCAGATCCAAAGAACAGAGGAAAGGAGAACTATCCCTAAGCAATATAAATCAGAAATTAACAAAAGCAAAAGTAAATACAACCTAGACCAAGAATGCAAACAAAAGTAAAGGAAAGGAAGCACCACACATCTTCATATAACCTTAATATGAATGGTCTAACTCCCCAATCAAAAGACATAGACTGGGAGAATTATTAGAAAACAGAATCTTCTATATGCTGTCTGGAAGAAACCTATCTCACCCTCAAGGACTGACACCACCTTAGAGTGAAAGGTTGGAAAAAAATATTCCAAGCAAATGGTACCAAGAAACAAGCAGGAGTGGTTATTCTAATATCAGACAAAATAGACTTCAGAGTTAATTAATCAGAGTTAATTAAAAATTAATCAGAGAGACAAAGAAGGCCATTCACCTAATCAAAGAAAAATGAACTATAAGACTTCACCATCACATGTTATGCAAAACCTGGTGCACTTAACTTTATAAAACTACTCTGCAGGACTCTCAAGACACAGATTAATTCCAGCACAGTAAGAGTGGGGGACTTCAATACCCCACTGAGCCCTTTGGATAAATCAACAGGACAAAAAATAAACAGACATCAGAATTGAAAAATACAATACACCAAATGGATCTCACAGACAACTACAGAATATTCAATCCAAATACCAGAGAATATACTTTCTACTCAGCACCTCATGGAACATTCTCCAAAATCGACCACAAGCTGGGGTATGAAATAAATCTCATCAAATGCAACAAGATTAAAATTATTTCATTCATTCTATCAGAACACAGTGCAAGAAAGCTCAATATGAACACCGGAATAAACTATGTAAAGACAAGGAGAAAGGCAAAACAAAAATCCAATACACAAAAAGGATCAGAAGAAAAAGAAAAAGGAAATAAAGTATTCATGAAACTGAATGAAAAAGAAATAAACACAACAAAACCTGTGCGATAATTAAAAAGCAGTCTTAAGAGGAAAGTTATTTTTTTGATTAATTTTTATGATAGCTTTGGTGCATTTCATACATTTGTCCAATTCAGTTCAGGTATAAATCCCCTTCCCTTCCCCCCCCACCGCCACCCCCAACCATCCCAGATCATGATTCCCCGCCATAACTGTCCTGCATTCTTTCTCTCAGTTTTTTTTTTTTCTCATTTTTAGCTATAAGTGGATATCCATGAGGACAAGCATCCTTCATGCAAAAACCTATCGGCAGGCTGTTGTGCCCAAACACAGCCCATGGGTCCCATAATCCAGTGGGGGGTGACAGGTTTGTTTGTTTCAATCAAGTTGATCATGAGTGTCCAGACTACATTGCTGTAGTTTCAATCATAACCATTCACGCCAAGTCGCAGCCCTTAATTCTACCCACACCATCTCTCCAGCAGGTTTGTTCCCTAGGCTTTAGAAAGGGGCCAGTGGAATGAGAGGTAAAAAAGGACCCACTCTTTGGAGCTGTTGACTTGGACTCGGTCAATTCTGGCTGGCTGTTTCCCCTTTCATGGGTTGACGGTTTGTCCAGGAATACCTTTCGATCCGACTAATGAAGAACAAGCAATTAGATTATTATAGGTATTTAAGCAGCACAATAGTTTTATGGTAGGTTACTTTAGCAACCACATATGTTTGGATGTATGTTAATCCATGAATTACATTTTTCCCCCCTGTTAAATAATGACAAGGGTGTACTGTGGGCTTTACATTCTAACCTGTAGAGGATGTAACTTTGTGGCATCAGCCATGGGGTATTCCTCCAAGGGGAGAGCAATCCAATAATTTGGGATATACAGGCAACATGGCTGCATCTGCTGCACATTATTTCCAGCAGGTGAGGTGTAGCTGCTGACGTTTGAGTCTTGCTTGACCTCAGGGAGAACCCATATTTGTTTATTTGGTTTGTGCCTTTGGTAACACTCTCTGGCAATTCCAGAGGCCATCTGTACACATGCAAGTGTGGTCCAATACATCTTTCCCATGTAACGTCAGGTCTTCGGCGCAGGGTCTTATTGCCTCTCCTCCTGTAGGTATTCCAACTTAGAGGCAGGACCCTTACTTTTGTGGGGCCTGGGATCCCCTGGCCAATCCCCTGGTAGAACAATCCAGTGCTGATGTCCGAGCTCCTGGTGATATATTTTGCCTGAATGCATAGCCCTAAGACTTTAGTATTATACTTGGTTTCTGAACAGAGTGTAATCCCTTCCACAGTTCCATGTCTAGTAGTCAATTAAAAAAAAGCAGTTTTAACGGTTTTATAAGAGATAACCTCTACAATAGTTGTCTCAAATTTACAATTGGGAGCGAGACCCCCATCATTGTCCATATTTCCCTTTTCTTCTTGTTCTATGTGGGGGAAGGCAAGGAAGTCTCTCATATACAAGAACCTTGGTGGCACCTAGAAGGTAAGTTTCTTAGACTCATTATAACTAGTTGTTACAATGTAGGAATCCACAGAGGGGTTCGATGTTTATGGCAATTGAAGGAGGCTTTTCTGCCTTTGAATGTTCAGACGGGACAGCCTTTTTTTTTTCCCTCCGTTGCCACTTTTTTTGGTACATCCTACTCATGCAAAACTGTATCTTTTCTTTCTCAGTCTCAGCAGTTAATGTGGTGACGTTTTGTCCTGTTGGAACAAACAAATCTGTTCCCATGTTTTAGTTTTAAGATTTGAATTGCAGGGGTTTTGATGAAAAAGGTTTCATGTCTTTCTGTAATCCCCCCCCCCCCCTTTTTTTTAGCTTATGAGTCTCCAGAAGACAGATGTATGAACATGACTATAGGGTGGAGTCAATGCATAGATTTCATCAAATTCTCCCATTTTGTTTTGGGTGACTATATATATTAACTTGGGAAGCAAACTTATTTTTACGTTAATCATCTTATAGGTGAAAGAAAATGCTACAAGGTGATACTGTACACAGAGAAATTATAGAGAACGTTTGTATGTGTCAATCCCAAAGTTCTTGCTCTACAGATTTTATTTAAAACAAATGTGGGCAACAGCGAATTATATCTGCATTTAATTCAGATGCATTACCATTTTTTTTCAGATATTTCCTGTAAACCATGTTGTTTAATATACACATTGTACTTTTACTTTTACTACGTCCTAAAACACCCATGTGTCCTGTAGACAGTGTCTAAGGAAAACTGGGTACTAGTTGAACTCACGTCGAATTAAATATGTATTAATTGAATATAGACCGGTGTCCCTCTCCCACCCATCCCCCTTTCCAATTCAATCGCCATTTCAGTCCATTTTCTGATGCAAGTCCTTTCTGTTGTTCTTTTACTAAGCCGCATCCCCTCTCCATGGAGAAAAAAAAAAAAAAAGATTTAGATACTGGGGTTTGTTGGTACTAGCATCCACATATGAGGGACAGAACCATTTGTCGTTTGTTTTTCTGGACTATGTTAATTCACTAAACATAATATCTTGTTCCCTTCCAACTCCATCCAGTGTACTTGCAAAGTTCTTGATGTTGCCCCTCTTTACTGCTGCATAGTGCTCCATTGTATACATGTACCACATTTTTTCTCTATCCACTCGTCAGTTTGAAGGGCACCTGGGCTGGTTCCTCTTTTTGCTATTTGAACAGAGCTGCAAGCACCATAGCTGTGCATGTATCTGTGCAGTAAGTTGGGTCTTTGTGGGTATATACCCATGAGTGGGTATGACTGGGTCAAATGGAAGGCTCATTTTGAGTCTTCCTAATGGTTCTCCACACTGCTTTCCATATGGCTGTACAAGTTTACATTCCCACCACAATGGATGAGTGTTTTCCCCCCGCCTTCTCCTTTCCCCCACAACCTCTCCAGCACTTGGTATCATTCATGGTTCCTGATCCTAGCCATCCTTATTGGAGTAAGATGATAATCTCAGAGTTGGTTTTAATTTGCATTTCCTTATTATCAGAGATGTTGGACACGTCTTAAGATGTATCTCGGCCATCTCTAATTCCTCTGTAGTTCTCTATTCAGATCTTTGCTACAGAAAACCTCCACAGCCAAATCATCCTAAATGTTGGACAAAAAGCGAACATTCCCCTTAAACGGTAGGAACCCCAAGGCTCCCTCATCACCACTCCTCATTCAATTAGTATGCAAAGCTTGTTCTAGCTGAGGGGCCCAATAAAGAGCAGAAGAGAATTAAAGGATACTAATATGGAAAAGAGAGAGTCAACTATCCCTTTTTTTGCGATGATATGGGTTTTACTAGAGGGTATGCATGACTCTACCCAACACGAAAATTCTAGAAACACTATAAGAGTTTCAGTAAAATGCTCGGAAGATACAAAATTAACCTTAGAAAAATCAGAAGCCTTTTCTGATTTAACAACAAAAGCAATATATAGAAGTGGAAGATCTAAAAGAGATCCATTCCAACTCACAGATAGCCCCAAAACAAAATACCTGGAACAAACTAACCAAAGCACCAAGGATCTCTCAAACAAAAATTTAACCCTGAAAGGAGATTGAGGAAGACATCAAAATATGAAAACCTCCCATGCTCATGTTGGATGAAATAACAATTAATTAGTAAAAATGTCCATACTCTACCAATACTATGTAAAGATTCACAGAAGATTTAATGACCAATAAATCCCCATAAGTTTCTTGCACACTGGGAAAAAAATCCTAATTTCATAGTGGAAAAACAAAAGACCCCGAATAGCCAAAGCAACCCTGAGTAAAAGAGGCAATACAGGGGGGATGCTATACCAGACTCAACATATATCAGGCATAGTCATAAAGACACGAGCACTGAAAAACCTGGCACTAACCAACCAGTTTGACATGAATAAATCTGAAGATCCAGACCTTGACTCATAGAATTTCAGCCACCTCAATTTGACAGGGGGCCAGAAAGCACTACATGGAAAGATAGACTTCAAAAAAAAGAGCACAAGTGGTGCTGGCAAACTAGGACTCACCATTTGTAGAGAGAACATAAATTAAACCCCTACCTTTCTTCACCTGTAACAAATGGTCAACTCCAAGATGGATCAAATGATCCTCAACCTGAAACCCAAACTCTGGACCGGATAGAGAGAAAGAATGCTTGGCAGCAGACTACAATGACATGTAAGGAAAAGATTCCTAATCAGACAGCAGCTGCAAAAGAAAATAAGATCGACAATTGCAAATGGGGACCTCATAAACTCAAAAGCTTCTTGTACATCAAAGGAACAATAAACGAAGTGAAGAAGACCCCAGTGGGATGAAACGTCAAAAGGCAGAAGCATCTGACAAAGCATTAATTTTCCAGAGTATACAGCTACTCAAAAACAAGAGAAAAAGAAAACAAATGAATCATTCAAAAGATGGAGTAGAGGAGAAATTTATAGCCCTAAGTGCCCACATTAAAAAAAAAAAAAAAAAAAAAAGAACAGAAAGGGAACAAGTAAACAATCTAACACTGCATCTATAAACACTTGAGAGACAACAAAAAATAAACCCTAAACCCAACAGACAGGAAAAAAAATAACAAAAATTAGAGCAGAAATCATTGAAATAGAAACAAAGAAAACAATACAGAAAAATCAATGAATCCATAAGCTGGTTCTTTGAAAAGATAAACAAAATAGTCAAACCTCTAGCCCAGTTAACAAAAAAGAAAGAAAGAAAGAAAGAGCAACTCCAAATCAAGCATTCATGATGAAAGGGGAAACATCACAACAGAGAAACTGAAGAACCAGACAATCATATGGGAATACTTCAAAAACCTATACTCCACTAAATTTGAAAATCTAAGAGAAATGGATGAATATTTGAAATCCTGAGACTCAACAAAGCTTAACCAAGAAGAGACTGACAGCATAAACAGACCCATAATATTTGAGGAAATTGAGAATGTAATAAAAACCCTCCCAATTAAAAAAATGCCTGGGCCCAAATGGATCCACAGCAGAATTCTATAAAACATTTAAAGAGGTTCTACAACCATTACTACTCAATCTGTTCAGAAGGATACAAACAGAGGGAATTCTCCCAAATTCCTTCTATGAAGCCAGCATCACTCTAATAGAAAAAAAGGCAAAGATACAAGCAAAAAAGAAAGCTATAGACCCATCTCAATAATGAACATAGATGCAAAAATTCTCAACAAAATACTTGCAAATCACATACAGACCCACATCAAAAAATCATCCACCAGGACCAAGTTGGATTCATACCAGAGGTTCAGGGATGGTTCAACATAAGTAAAACAATAAATATAAAGCACATAAATGGACTGAAAGACAAAAACCACACTATCATCTCAATTGATGCAGAAAAAGCCTTTGACAAGATCCAGCATCCTTTCATGTTTAAAGTTCTAGAGGGAATTGGACTGAAGGGAACATTCTTCAACATAATCAAAGCTATATATAGAAAACCTCCACTGACAACATCATCCTAAATGGAGAAAAATTAGAAGGATTCCCCTTAAAGGTGGGAACCCCACAAGGCTGCCCCTCATCACCACTCCTCTTCAACATAGTGTTTGAAAGGCTTGGTAGGGCAATAAGAAAAGAGAAGGGAATTAAAGCAGTACTAATCAGAAAAGAGGAAGTTAAACTATCCCTTTTTGCAGATGATATGGTGGTTTAGCTAAGGGATGCTAAAAACTCTACCAGAAAATTTCTAGAAACAATTAAGAGTTTCAGTAAAGTGGTGGGATACAAAATTAACCTAGAAAAATCAGAAGCCTTTATTTACAAAAACAATAAATAAGTGGAGAAGGAATCTAAGAAAACTCTCCAACTCACAGTAGCCTCAAAAAAATACCTGGAAACAAACCTAACCAAAGCTACCAAAGATCTCCTCAACAAAAATTTTAAACCCCTGAAGGAGATTGAAGACGACATCAAAAGATGGAAAGACCTTTCATGCTTGTGGATTGAAAAAAATTAAAATAGTAAAAATGTCCATTTTACTCAAATTGATATTAAAGTTCAATGCAATTCTAATAAAAATCCCCATAAGTTTCTTCACAAACTTGGGGGGGGGGAAATCCTTAAATTCATAGGGAAAAACAAAAGACCACAGATAGCTAAAGCAACCCGGAGCAAAAAGTGCAATACAGGGGAGATTAGCTTACCAGACTTCAAGCTATATTACAGGGCTATAGTCATAAAGACAGCCTGGTACTGGCAGAAAAACAGACCCGTTGACCAACGGAGCAAAATTGAAGATCCAGACTTGAACTCATATAATTTCAGCCACCTCATATTTGACAAAGGGGCAGAAAAAACTTCAATGGAGGAAGAATAGCCTCTTCAGCAAATGGTGCTGGAAAAACTAGATCACCATTTGTAGAAGAACAAAATTAAACCCCTACTTCTCACCCTGTACAAAAATCAACTCCAAGTGGATCAAAGATCTCAACCTGAAACCCCAAACTCTGAAGTTGATAGAAAAAAATTGGCAGCAACTTACATGACAAAGGCATAGGAAAAGACTTTCTAAATTAGACAGCAGCTGCACAGGAAATAAGGCCATTAGTTGACAAATGGGACCTCATCAAACTCAAAATCTTCTGTACAATAAAAGAAACATTCAAGGAATTGAAGATAAAACCCACAGAGTGGGAGGAAATCGTCACCAGTTATACATGTGACAGACAGAGCATTAACACCCAGAATATACAGACTCGAAAAACAAAGAAGAAAACAAATGACCTACTCGAAAGATGGAGTAAAGTGCTGAACAGAGACTTTACCAGTGAGAAAGTAAAGATGGTTGAGAAACATCTTAAAAAGTGTTCAGCATTGTTAATAATTAAGGAAATGCAAATTAAGACCACTCTCAGATATCAACTCACTCTGACAAGACTTGCAAAGATCAAGAAATGAAAAGACACCAAATGCTGGAGAGGTTGTGGGGAAAGAGGAACACTCATCCGCTGCTAGTGGGAATGTAAACTTGTACAACCGTTATGGAAAGCAGTGTGGAGAACCCTTAAAAGACTCAAAATTAGCCTACGACCTGACCCAGTCATACCACTGGGTATGACATCATGAGCTTTGCAGGTAAATAAATGGAACTCAAATCCATTATGCTAAGTGAAGTAACACAGTCCCAGAAAAACAAATGGCAGGTGGATTCCCTCATTTGTGGATGCTAACACCAAATCCCCAAATGAAAGGCAAGCTGAAGAACATTATTGTTGTATTTCTTTTTATCTGAAAGCTACTGTGTTATAATGTAAATATCTTGACAGGCTCTAGAATCTACCTACTACTTATTTTCAGACTCTGTAATTACTATATAGGGGTGGAAGGTATGTATTCATATTTTAGAGTAATATAAAATTAAAGGTGGAAAATGTGAATTCCTAAACATATTTTGGAATTCTCAGAGATCATAATTTTGATGCATATGTGATGGTTATATAGGCATATGTTGGAGCAATACAAAGGGGAGGGAACAACAACATAAAGACTGAGTTAAAGAACTGAATGATACAGGGGCTGGAGAGATGGCCTAGCGGTTAGGAGCGCCGACGCTCTCGCAGAGGACCCGGGTTCGATCCCCAGCACCCACATGGCGGCCGAGAGCTGTCTGAAACTCCAATTCCAGGAGAACTCCAGTTCCGGGGGAATCCGAGACCCTCTTCTGACCTCCGCGGCATTGCACGACACGGGTGCACAGACTTGCATGCAGACAGTACATTCATAACACATAGACAGAAATAAATAAATTAATAAAAAAAAAGAACTGAATGATACAGTTAACTCTGCCCAAAACAACACCTCTGCAGGGAAACTTTGGAAAGACTGAGAGAAAGATGCAAGACGTGTAAGGCAGAAGGCATGAGCAGGGTGGGATGGGGCAGGGAGAGGGGAATGTGGCTAAATTTAACTGAAAGATAATGAATGAAATACAAAATTCAACAGTAAAAGTATTTTTAAAAAGGTATGGTAATCTCTAAAACCCCCTCAGGCATAAACAGAATATTAATAACTTATGAGGGGCTGGAGAAGTGGCTCAGTGATTAAGAGCACTGGCTGTTCTTGTAGAGGACCCAGATTAGATTTCCAGCACCCACAGGCAGATCAAACAGTTCCAAGGGATGCGATGCCTCTTTCTGATCTCTGTGGGCACACACATTGAGACATATTTTTACAGTAATTTTGCTTTTATACAGGAATAATTGGCTACTAGCTCTAATATGAGGAAATGGACATTTCCACTTTGACCTAATTGCGTGTCCCAAACTTAAAATTTCATAATATAATTATATATATATAATATATATTTATATATATATTATATAAAATATATACTATATATATAAATATATATATATATATATAGATATATAAATATAGTCTATATATATAGTCTTTTTGAGACAGGGTCTCCCTGTAGCTCTGGCTGTCCTGGAACTCTCTCTCTAGCTCAGGCTGGCCTTGAACTCAGAGATTTGCCTGCCTCTGCCTCCCAAGAAATTTCATATATTTTTAAGTTAATGAATGACATAACAAAGTATACTTTTTGTTATGTATTGATGATTTCCACTGTCTTTGGTTTTCCTGTTTTTCAATATTTAATTTATTATTTATAATTTCTGGCATAAGTGTATTTATTGTCTGCATGTATGTAAGTGCACCCCTGTCATGCAATGCCCATGGAGGTCAAAAGTGGGTGAAGGATGTCCTGGAACTGGAGTTACAGATGACTGAGCCTGGTTCCTCTGCAAGAGCAGCCAGTGCTTTTACCTGCTGAGCCATCTCTGAAGCCCAGTGTTTCTGTTTTTGTTCTCTACCTAAATGGCTTTTCATTATCATCTTTTGTTGAAGACAGATTTTGTCCTTCTTACATAGTTACAGGCTTGAGAATATCCCTCTACTGCCCTCATAACAGCGGCATAATACCGCAGAATGTGTCAGTAGGTCTTGACCTTTTTCTTCTAGAGTTACTTATGTCCTGCTCTGAGCTAAGTCTCCTTTCTGTCTTTTCCATGACTTACTCATTTGTGACTTTATTGGTCTAATTTATTTTTATGGTAGCTTTTTTTCCCTCAAGAAGGCTCAAAAAAGTTTTATTCCCTGAGTTCTTTCAATATTAAATTCTCCACTTTTTACTTTTTTTCTAAATGACATCATGAAAACAGCATATATTGATTTGCATTTGAGGGGACACGGTTGACATTGTTACACCATGCTCCAGCATTAAACACAGCAGGCACAAAGTAGGTAATTGCATTTTCTATAAAGGGGGCTAAGTAGCAAAAGAATAGTGTCTTAAATTTCTGATATTTAATATTTGCTATTTCTATTTTTATCTAAGAAAACTACATGCAGAGACACTGTCAAGACACAATATCCAATACAAACCAAACAAAAAATCTTGTAGAAAGGTTAAAACAAGCAAACAATGAAATGGCAGGTTCTACCTTCCAGTTGCTTTAGAAGTTTAAAACCCTTATTATAGATCCAAGTAATCCATAAAGCTCAAGTTTTTAATTTGCCAATTTAAAAATTTTTGGGTGTTTTCCTCTTTTGGTAGATGGGAGTTATATCTTTCAATTCTGTTTTACTTATTAGTCTTTCTATGGACTTTTCCATTATAGTAACATGTTTTAAAATCATTTATTGTGATATATAAGAATCACCTGTTCAGTATTATGTCATGTGCACATGGCATTATTTACTGTTGTGCTGCATATGGCTTTGTTTACTGTTGTGACTTATGTATACAGTAATGGCACCTGTTCTGTCTTATGTATACAGTATTGTTAATCTGTTGGGACTTGTGTAGATAAGATGAGTGTTTTGCTTTTGTGTTTCTTTTCAAATTAATGAATCATTTGTTTTTGGAAAATGTATTTATTATTTCTTCTATCACTTCCTTTTTCTTTATAAAAATCCTGTCACTAGATAATGGGACTTTTTCTTCTGGATTCATCTAGTTTCTATTGTTGTCTTTTTAACTAAAATAATAGTTATTGTATTTTTATTTCTTGGTTTTCTTCTTTCCTTTCTTGGTTTTTATCTCTGCTTCTTACTCCTTTTTTTTATTTTTTAAACTTTTTTTTGGTCTTTTCAAGACAGGGTCTCCCTGTAGCCCCAGCAGTCCTGGAACTCACTCTGTAGACCAGGTTGGCCTGAAATTCTGAAACTCCTAGAAGAAAACATGGGCAGTACCCTATAAGACATAGGCATGAGAAAAGACTTTTTAAGTTGAACATCAGATGTTCAGGCATTAAGGTCAATAATCAGTAAGAGGTGCCTCACTTAGCTATAAAACTTCTGTACAGCAAAAGAAACAACCAAGGAAGGTAAGAGGAAACCCACAGAGTGGGAGAAAAATCTTTACTAGCTTCAGAGTTTTAATACCCAGAATATACAAAGAACTAAAAAAAAAAATGACCCAATAAAAAGATGAACCTGAACAAAGAGTTCTCAAATGAAGAACTATCAATGGAATAAGAAACACATTAAAATGTTCAACATCCTTAGTAATTGGAGAAATGCAGATCAAAACTACATTAAGATTGCATCTTACCCCAATCAGACTAAGATCAAGTGAAAGATACCAAATGTGAGAATGTAGAGAAAGGGGAATGCTCATTCATTGCTAGTGGATATATAAACTTGTGCAAGCAGTATAGAAAGCAGTCTGGAGAACTCTCAGCAAACCTAAAATTAATCTACCATATGATCCAGTTATACAACACTTTGTCATACACTGTTATCTCGAAGATAAACAGCAGGTATCTGATTGGACTTAAAGCCCTCTCAGTGGGAGTGAATTTATGGGTGGCACTGTAAGCTCAGCCATGCACATGGCTGTATGGCACACAGATCCTAGAGAAAACCCTAGCTGTGTCATATCTCTAGACAAATGAAATTTCTTACCATAGTTAAAAATGTATCCTTATATTTACAGACAAGTATACCACATACCACTCATCAAACAAGCTTCCTTTTGGAACAGATGGCGGTTACTATAGATTCCACAACTAGTCAGACACAGAATATATGCCCGAGAGATGCCCATTTCTAGGTGACACATCTACAGTTAAGCCTCTACACCTAAGGCTCATGGAACAGAATGAGGAGTAGAGAGAGTAATAATGCATCCTTCAACTTTCACCAGTGAAGTTTCCTTATAAAACAGAGTGCAACCCACACAGAAGGCCACAAGTGACCAAGTTTTAAAGAGTAAGAGACTGCAGAGTGTATATCCCTGGGTAGGACACCTATATTGAAACTCATCCGGGGCTCAGGGACCCTTGGTGAAGAGGGGCAGAAGGAATATAGGAGCCAAGGCAGATTCATGAATATAGGGAAAAAGACGTTATCAGGCCACCGGAAGCTTGCACATGCCAACTCAATCAGGCAAGGGCCCAGAATGAAATAAGAGAAATGAATGTCCAGCTGGCCACAGGCTGGGAACTAGTGGAGACTGATTACTACTGGATGAGGGGAAGTATGTCTTTCTTACGATCTCTAGATAGCATGACCAGTTCCAATGGATGAATTTGCACTGAAGGTCATCTGCTTACAATGCTTGACTGGATAGGACTAAATAAGTATGGCAGAATGCATGAGGTCCAGTAGAGAGTTTAGGAGCATTGATGGTCTAAATTTGATTAAGAACTGTTGTGTGAAATGTACAAAGACTGAATAAAAATTATAAAATTCAGTAACAGTAAATTTACATAAATTTTAAAATTTTAAATGTGGAAAAGTGGAATTAAATTGAGACTTACATGCTTTGTTTTGCCATATTGTGGAATTGAATGCAGTTCCTTTTTCATGCCAGGCAAGTTCTCTGTTGGTGATCTACAATTCTAGTCCCTGAATTAACATTTAATCATGTTTACCAAGAATTAACATCCTGTCACCCAAACATCTTCTTCCTTACAAACATTTAATCATTTATTAAAGAAGAAAGTTGCAGCAAACCTTTCTAGAACAATGGACTTGTAACTTCATCATTTATCGCTACAGCCTCTGGACACATATGGCCACCCAACATTCAAACTGCGACCAGTATGACAAGTTTACTGATTTGCAGAATCAATTGAATTTAATTTTTATTAAATATTAGTCACCTGTAGGTAACCATGGTGAAATAGATCTCTATTGTATGAAACAAATATTTATTTAGGACTGACTCTGGTTTAGGCACTGCATTTAGACCTTGAGGTATATTGCACAAAAGAACAAGAAAAGCTATTGGGGAGTGTAATAGTAATTGCTAATTATCATCCTGATAGAAGGGAAAATTATTTGGTAGTTGGGCCTCTATGCTTGCTTGTGAAGAATTATTTTGATTATGTTCAAGTAGGAAGACCTGTACACTATGGGTGGCACCCTTCTCTTCTTGGAACACTGAAATAAAGGGAGATAGGGAACCACATAGAGACACATATTCATCACTTTCTCCTTCTTTGGTCTTGAGAACATTTGTTTTCTTGATCCTGGCCAGTCTTATCGGAGTAAGATGATATCTTAGAGTGGTCTTAATTTGCATTTCCCTAATTATTAGTGATGTTGAACAGTTTTTAAGATGTTTCTCAGCCATCTCTAATTCCTCCTCTGTGATCACCATGTAGCCTAGAACTGGGAGCCAGTCATACATTGTTTTGTATTAATCATTTAATCATGGCAACAGAGAAAAATTAACTAAGACAGAAGTTGATAGCAGGAGTGGTTCATTGCTATGAAAAACCTGACCATGTTCTGTGTTCCTTAGATCATTGCAATTGTTTTGTGGCTGAATGTGGAACTTTGCAGCTTTAGGTTGTAACAGCCCTAACATACTAGAAGTAGAGCTTATTCATTTATTTTGGTACAAACTTGGAAAATAAGAATGCTGACAGAAATGCAGTCAGTGGAGGCCTGGCTCATGAACTTTCAGAGTGAAATAAGGACTGCTTGGAAATGGGATAGGAGCAAGTCTCATAATATTTTGGCCAAAAACTTGTCTTAATTTTGCATGTGCCCAACCTGAATGAAGTTAAATTTATGATAATGTGGACTAATTTGTTGGAAATTTCAAGACAGGAGAACATTAAGGTAGGTACTGAGAAAGCAGCTTCAAATGTTAAAGAGATGAGTACCACTAAAGAGAAACCCTCTGTGTCACTTTGAGACAGAAGGAATGATGTCCTAAAGGCAAAACTCTACCCATCAAAAGAGCCGTATTATGAAGGCTCAGAGTCCCCTAAAGGAAGAAAGAGTAAGTTGAAGGGGATCTCTTCTGTAAATTAACTGCCTTGGGAGGTTTTTCTGCAGTCAGAACATCAAAACTGATAAAACTGTGTTCCCAGGGCCCAGGATACATTTCAAGCTGACAGTGGAACACGACAGCATCATTAGCGCAGTACTGGATTTGAAGTCATGAAAGATGCAAAATTGAGGGGCTTATGGAGAATACTTGAGGCCAGCCAAGGTGTGGTAAGCTTGGAGTCCTTGAAAAGAAGCCCTAAAAGGCCAATGTGTGAAGCTTAGAAGGGCCACCCTCTGTTGAAGACTCTAGAATATAAGACATGTTAGGGTTAAAGAAAACCTAGTGAAGAATGCTGCAAATGGAGCTGGCCCAAGACAGCCTAGTTATACTGCAGGGGATGTGGAACTACTCAGCCCCTTTTGGACTGGATTATTCCATCACAGGCTTTAGATACAACACATGGTGGTCTACAATTTGGTATTTTCCTATTTGATTTTAGAATTTCTTTGATGTGATTGTTTTATGCCCCAGTTCTTCTATTTTGGAATAAGAAAGTTTGCTCTATGCCATTATCTGTTCAAAATATCTAACCTGTTTTTTAATTGGTAGGAGTTCATAATTAACATACTTTTGAAATGTTATAATTATTGAAAGCTACGGGACATTTAAACTTGAATTAAATGCACTTTATATCACATAACATGTCATGGTCCTATGGGGACAAGTGATCTTAGTTTATAGCTTATAATTGATGTGTTTATGTGTCAAGCTGATAAGGAGCACAATTGCAATAGTGCTAATCCTTAACTTGACAAAAACAAGCATCATCTGGAAGGCCTGTCTCTCTCTGGACAGGCCTGTGGAGATTATCATAAGGTGGAAGGAATGGCTCACTGTGGGTGGCACCATTCTCTGGCTTGAGATTCTAGTATTTAGTACACATTTATTGCTTTATACTTCTTTTTTTTTTTTAAAGATGTTTCTCAGCCACTTTTATTTCCTCACTTGTGAAGTTCAGTTTTTTTTTATTTTTATTGATACTTTGTGTATTTCATACATCATTTTCCAATTCAGTTCAGGCATATATCCCCTTCCCCCCACCCCACCCCTACCCATCCCAGATCATGCATCCTGCCGTAACTTTTCTGCATCTTTCTCTGTTTTTTTGTTTTGTTTTGTTTTGTTTTCATTTTTTTAACAATAAGTGATGTCATACTTAACAGAAGAAAATGTAATTCATGGATTAACATATCATCCAAACATCTGTGTCTATACCAAAGTAACCTACCATAACAATTAGTACTGTTTAAATACCTGTATATCTAATTGCATGTGCCTCATTAGTAGGATCGAAAGGCTATATATTATACTGTTTAAATACCTATATATCTAATTGCATGTGCTTCATTAGTAGGATTGAAAGGTTATGCCTAGACAAGCTGGCAGCCCATGAAAGAAAACAGCCAGAATTGACTAGAGACCAAGACAACAGCTCCAGAGAAAGTAGACTGTTTTGCTTCTCATCCACCTGTGCCCCTTTTCTAAGCCTAAGGAACAATCTGAAGAAGAGGGGAAATGGTAGAATGTAAGGGCTGCGATTGGGGTGAATGGTGAAACTACAACAATATAGTCTGGACACTCATTTGATCAACTTGATTGAACATACAAGCCCCCCTGCTGGATGGTGGGACCCATGAGCTGTGTGGGTTTGGGCACAACTGCTTGCAAATTGGTTTTACATGAAGGATGCTTGTACTCACAAATTATCACTTATTGCTTTCTACTTCTTGACTGATGCCTTTTGACCAACTGTCTCCGGTTCCTGGTGTTGAGACCTAAAACTGCGAGCCAAAATTTTCTTTTCTCTCTTAAGTTGATTTATTTCAGAGTATTTTATCATAGCAACAGGAAAAGAAAGTAAGACAGGGAGATTTTATAAGGAAGGACTATAAACCATACAACAATTAAACCATAGAAGTAACAAATACATATAAGATGTGTTAAAAAGTAGTGAAATAGGGATATGAAAAAGTATAATTGAACAGGGAGTGTAGAGTGTAAGATGCAGGTAATGGTTAGGATTCTCAACAAAGGAAAATGTGTGCTCTAGCAAGGCAGGGGAAAAGAATTCATATTATTACTTCCTGTTCATATAACATTATCCCACTTTGCCTTTCTTGAGCATTTGCAGCAAATTTGGGCATTTCATTCATTGCTGTCAAACACTTTTATTCCTCTCAATTTAAATTGATGGACAAAGCTATAATTAAGCTGAAATTTGTCATATGACAGAATTGATCTATCCATTCAGTATTATATAGAGTTTTCATTCCCTTCTTTCTAGGTCATTAGCCACTTCCACACTTTCTGACAGTGGGATTTACGTTTGCATGGTGGACACATGGTGCCTTAGTACTTCCTACTCATTTATCCTTCTCACACTGAAACGTCCCCCAAATATCTCTGTTCCAAACTTAATGCTGTGCCATTGGAGGGCAATAAATGCAGTAGGTGATGAAGCCTCTGACCCAGTTGATGTATTCATCACCTTCTCACTGAGCATTTTTTTAGGGGAGGGGCAAACAGCTCTGGCCAGGTAGTCAGGGAAATATTTTACTTTGAAAATATTTAAGAAAAGTTTGTATTATGATCTTAGTGTTGAGATACCTCTTTTACTCCTATGGAAGTATCCTCAAAGTTACATGTTAATGGCATTTGAGAGTAGGTTCTTTAATAGACCTTCAAGGTTAGGTGAGGCATAAGTGTGGAGTCCTCCTGGCTACAATGGTGGTTTATGAGAAGGCTGAAATGGGCTGGAAGGATGGCTTAGTGGTTAAGAGCACTGGATGCTTTTGCAGAGGACACAGGTTGGATTTCAGCACCCACATAGCAGATAACAACCATCTATAACTTCAGTTCCCAGGGATCCAAAACATTCTTCTGACCTCCATGGGCATTTCATGACATGGGCGCACTTTTATATATGCAGGCAATATACTCGTACACATAAAATAAAAATTAAAAAAGGTGGAGAGACTCCAGTGAATCAGTTTACCCTTCCTAAGTGTACTCCATGCACTGCCTGGAACTCTACAGAGGGAAGGCTCTCTACAATCACCGAGGTGATGCTAGGGTCATCTTCTTAGGCTTCCCAATCTCCAGGATGGAGAACCAGATATACTACTATTTTTTGCAAAGTTCCCAGTCTGTGATATTTAGTTATAGCACCTTGAAATGAAGAGGTGGTTTTCTTTTATCTCTGATGCTAAAGCTAGGGCTGCTGTAAATATCTTCCTATGTCAGGAAGCCTATTAATGTAGTCAACCCAGAAGGACCATGGTAGAAGATGGGTAGATGAGGTTATTCTAATTATTAGGCTTGTTTCAGTCATTTGATTCCAGGATGCACTTCTTCAACTCTAACGGCTTTGAATTAGCCCGTTTCACATTTGCAATGACAAAAATACTTCCCAGCTGATGTTAAGAATTATGAAATTACTGTGTTCCAGTGAACTTGGTGTATCTCTTAATACTCCTTTGAGTACCTGAATTTCTTTAAGCCAATTATTGTAATCTCAAGATCTAGCTACAAAATGGAAGAGTTAGGTGAGCTACTATTTCTTGTATTTTCCCATTCTGTCATTTTACGAAGCAGTCTGTGTATATATACAAATGACTCAAAAAACCATGACATACCCCGGGATTCTTCCAGATGAGGCCTATGAAGTCTGTCTTCCATCACTGTTCACAGGGGAGGAGTCAGGACTCATTTGCACAAGTGTCTGGCTTAACTCTGATCAAGTGTTGCTGGTTCTGCTAAAGCAATCATCAAGTAGCTCTGGGACATGTGCTCCAGCCCGCCCAGCTCTGATGCATGGTCTAGCATTCATCCAAGATGTGTCGTTTCCAAGGAAAACATGGCCATATGGATTGCTAAATTTCTATTCCTTGAAAAATGTCAAATGTTTCCCCTGTTAGGTAATTGCTATGGAATCTCTTTTTGAAAATTTCCAGCAGTGAATTAATTTAAGTATACTTTTTAGGAAACGTAGACTGTTTTTGTGTTTTGAAGTACATTTTATTGTACATAGTTTAGGTTTACAAAATGAAGTTTCAGGATATAGATAGGTAATAGTTGCCATAACAGAACAGGTTAACATATCTGTCATCTCATAGAGATAATTTTTGTGACAAGAGCAGCTAAAACATGCTTATTTAACAAAAAAATAACCTGCTACAAATTAATTAGTCTTAGGTCTCATATTCATCACTAGATTTCTAAACTTGTTCACTCCACTTATCTGCTATTTAGTATATTTAGGACATATCTCAGCCCTTCCCTCTCCTTTCCCTACCTGTAGCTATGACAACTATGTTCTCTCTCTCTCCATATGTTTATCTATAACTTAAAATATTCCACATATGAATGAGATTATGAAAGAGTTTTATTTCCAGTTCTGAGTTATTTCACATGGTATATTATCCCTTAATGGTTAAGTACATAACTTAACATTTGATATATCTGATACTTATATATAACATGCAATTTATATGGTATAAATAACTATTATATATATATATATTTCCTATTTTCTTTAATTCCATGAACTTTGTTTAGGCTTAAAGGTTGAGTTTCCATACATCTTTCCCATGTTTATATCAGGTCTTCAACAGCAGGACCTTATCGTCTCTCTTCCTGCAGATATCCTGGTTTGGAGGCAAGGAGCCTTTACCTTTTGCGGGGACTTGGATCCCCTGGCCAACATCTCCTTGGTAGAGTAATCCATTGTTGATGTCAGAGCTCCTGTATTAATATATTTTGCTTAAGTTCGTAGCTTAAGGAGACTTTAGCATTATATTTGGTTCTGAATAGCGAATAATCCTTTTCACAGTTTCTATGTCCATTAGTCAATTAAAGAAGGCAGTTTTACC
>VZQC01003820.1:96302-190288 GCA_009823505.1 Rhizomys pruinosus | reverse complement strand
GAGATATATATATATATATATATATTATATATATATATATATATATATATATATATATATATATATATATATATTCCCTGAAAGCAACTATGCCTTTGTAATGTGAATACCTTGATGGGATCTAGAATTAACCTACCACTTATTTTCAGACTTTGTAATTGTGGTATATGGGGGGAGGGTATATATGCATACTTTAGAATAACATAAAATTAAAGAGGAAAAATGTGAATTCCTAAACATGTTTTGGAATTAATATACAGTTTACTTTCAGACATCATAATTTTGGTATGCATGTGAAGAGCATATATGAATATTTTGGATTGGAGGGAACAACAACCAAAGGACTGGGTCAAAGAACTGACTGAAACAGTAAACTTCAGCTCAAAACTATAAACCTCTGTATAGAAAACTTTAAAAAGACTGAAAAAAAAGATGCAAGACATGTATATCAGAATGCATGAACTCAGGTGGGGTGGGGGCATGGAAAGGGGAACAAATCTAAAATTGGACTGAGAAATGTATGAATTGCACAAAATTTCAATAAAATATGATAAAATTTTTTTTAATTGTTGGTCATTCACACTTTTCTTTAAAGATCTATTCATTTTATCAACCCACTTATCTTATGAGCATCTAATATGATATCTTTTTTAGTGTCCTTATGAGGAAGCAATAAAATAAAAGTACTCATTAGAGTCTCTAGCATTAAGGGACTACATGCTATTACCTAAAGAGACCTATTTATAATATTACCAATTATTTATATTTATGTATGCTTAAACATATATCACATTTGTTTATACTTGCATACATGTACATATTTTATGTGAATTTGTACACACATATATGTATTTTATGTGAATTTATATTATCTTTACTGAATTTTGAATGGATCAATTACTGATTTCGCATATGTATTTCCAAAATATTAAACATTTCAGAAGTTTTACAGTTTATAATATAAGCTACCAGAATTGTCAATTCAGATGGGTTGTAATAGCTAGAGAACTTCCCAATTACACGCCCTTGGTCCACCATGAGTAAAAACATAAAAATCAAGATCTAAACATTGGCTTGTTTGCACCACACCCAACTAGAATTTCCTAGAATCATAGTCTGTATAAAAGTGAATGCTATTTCAAAGGATGCACCTCTCTGCCAATGTGAGCTGCAGATGTGCCTCTCAATGGCTATATATATATATATATATATATATATATTTTTTTGTGTGTGTGTGCGCGTATGTATTTCATTCTATGATCCTATTTCTTTTTTTTTTCCTTAAGATACGGTTATGAGATGGCCTATAAAAGGTTAAGAGCGCCGACCCGCTCTTACAGAGGACCCGGGTTCGATCCCCAGCACCCACATGGCGGCTGAGAACCGTCTGAAGCTCCAATTCCAGGAGAACTCCAGTTCCAGGGGAATCCGAGACCCTCTTCTGAACTCCGCGGCATTGCATGACAAGGGTGCACAGACTTGCATGCAGACAGTACATTCATACACATACATAAATAAATAAAATTAATTTAAAAAATTTTTAAAAAGATACTGTTATGTCTATGGCCATGCACCTCTGGATGCTTCCTGATATCCTCTGATCTCAGAAACTGCACATGTTCAGTTATAGGAGAAAGATATTGTTACTATGAGCCATAAAAGCAAATTTTTCTGAGACTTTGTCACTAATGGAAAAACAGAATGTTTTTAACGCCATATAATTTACACTGATCAAAAAATCTTATTTAACTAGTTTTCCATGTTATACCTTGTCCTGTAACTTTTATAAACTAGGTTATGTGTTGATAATTTCTGTCTCAAATTCATATACAGTATGAAACAGTTTATAACATGCATTTTAGTGACAACTCAATAGGGAGAGATCTTATATAAATTTCTATCTATTGGCTAAAGAATTCAGCATCTATTTGTATTAAATAATGTTGCCTAAAAAGTTTCATGCTGACACCTCAAAGGCTGTGTTCAATTCTAATTACAAAATTCACAGTTTTAAGAGCAGGCAAAAAAGTGACATAATCCTTATAAGTTACAATTCCAAATAATTTGCAAAAGGACACACTATATAAATTGCTTTACAAACATAAAGGAAAAAATCTTGAAAAGTTTCTTTCTTTAAACATTTTTTATTATTAATTCATCTGTAATTAGATCCACACCACAGTCTTTACAATACACATTTTATTATCCCATTTGACTATTTGATTTGCTTGTGAATGAAAAATAGAGTACACTAAGTCAATGATAAGATTCAAACAAAACCCACCAAAAATGTAATCAAATTTTAGAGCATACTAGCAAGTATGTTCTCTTTTATTTATTAATTTTTATGTATTTTAAATATTTTCATTAGCTCTTTGAGAACTTCACACAATGTATTTTGTTCATATTCTCACTCTCCCTACTCTTCTCAAAGCACCCAAACCTGCCTACCCACTCAATTTTGGGGGGTTTTATCCCCATCTAGTCCAGTCTGTGTTGCCCTAATACTTGGGTGTGGAACCTACTCTGAAGTGTGATCAACCTAAGAGGGGTCACACCCTCAAAGAAGACGTGCTCTTCCTCTGCCAGCAGCTATCGAAGGCCAATAGCTCATCAGCTATGGGTGGGAGTTTGTGCCCTCCTGCCCACCTTCGTGCTGGGATTGTGTCTAACTTGAGCTTGAGGAGGCCTTGGTCATGCTGTTAAAATTGTGAGTTCATCTGTGCAAGTACTCTGATGTCTGGAAAACAGTGTTTCCTGGTACCACCTCTGGCTCCTATAGTCTTTCGCCATGTATTCTGAAAAGTTCCCTGAGTCTTCGGGAAAAGAGAATTATGTAATGTCCCATTTAGGGCAGAGCAGTCTGCAGTGTCTTATTCTCCGTATGTTGACTAGTTGTGGGTCTCTATGTTAACCCCCCCTTATGGGTCCTTGCAAGAGCACCTTATATGCTTAAGTGCTGAGCCATATCTCTAGCCTCATAAATACATTTTTGATGTTGAGAAAGATTAGTGAATTGTTTAGAATAAAAACAAGTGACAATGGATTTTTTTCTAATTTTATGGGTATGGGTGTATTGCCTGCATGTATGTAAGTGTATCTGTGTCATGCAGTGCTCATGAAGGTCTGAAATGGCATTGAATTCCCCTGTAAATGGAGCTATGAATGGTTGGCAGCCCTGTCATGTGGGTGCTAGGAATCAAACCCAGGTCCTCTTCAAGAGCATCTAGTGCCCTTAACAGCTGAGCCATCTCTTCAGCCTCTACAATGGAAAATTTTAAGTTTAGGAAATTTCATTTGTTTATGTTATAGAAGAACATCTATGTTAAACATGAAATTTTACTATAATCACAAAGCGTAGTTGTTTTAAACCCAGATTGCCAAATTTAAACATACCTTATGTCTTGACAAATTTTGACTGAAATTAGGAAATGATATTTATTTATTTTTTATTTATTTTGTATGTTCAATGCACTGTCTGCATGTAGATTTGTGCACCCGTGTCGTACAGTGCCGCGGAGGTCAGAAGAGGGTGTGGGATTCCCCTGGAACTGGAGTCAAAGAGGGTTCTCATCTGCCATGTGGGTGCTGGGAATCGAACCCAGGTCCTCTGCAAGAGCAGTCGTTGCTCTTAACAGCTAGGCCATCTCTTCAACACTAACATTTCTAAAAAGGAAGTCAGAGAACTGTAGGTTTCCATATAATGTCATAGACGATATGAGAAGATCGTGAAATATATAGCAAACTTAGGGAAGTATCTATATTATATATGAAAATGAAAAAAAAATGATGTAATTTTTAAAGTTTTGTTTGCTCATATAGAGTCTGGTGGGCCCTAGAAATTTCTAGACACCTGGTAAAGCTCTACTCCAGAAAAACAAGTGGAAGTTTATTATTTTTTCTTTTTTCTTCTTTTCATGTTTAAAGTCCATCTGTTCTTCTTCTACATAGTTCCGATTGCTCAGGGTTTTACATTTATGTAGTAGATCCTGAATAGTAGCTGTCAGTTCAAGGTGTTTGGTTTACAAAGAGAAATGATAACTACTCAGTTGTTTGCAACTTCCCTTCAGAAAGCATTCTCTGAGCTGCCTGGATAATCTTGCTTGGCCTCTCATTGCATCCTGTACAAATCACTGCATTACGGCTTTGGAGGTTCTCATGTATGGGATTATTTCTATTATCATTGTCTACACTTTGTATCTTGCTAGGCTTTGGGTCTCCCAGAAGAGAAAGCTTTTATTTGACCTAGATTTTAATCCCTTGCACATGCTTATGCAAAATCAAGAATTTTTGGATTAAAGTTAATCAATGACTAAGGTCACAACCTAATCTACTTATAGGGACCTGTCTCCTAAAAAAAAGACAGTCTTTTTGAGTTTTAAGATAACCTAAACACTAGAAGGGAAGATTTATTTAGTTTCTTTACTCTGAACATAATTACAAAGATTAGGTTATGCTGAAGAATGAGTGACTTGCTTCATTTGTGTTGTTTGAGTAACTCCACAAAGATAGTATATGAAGGTTGTAGTCACCTGTTTGAATAATTTCTTTCAATTACATCTACACTACAAAATTATAGTATAAAACCCAAAAAACCTGACATTAGTGCAATGTACGGATAAGGTTCTACTCCCTCTTATCATTTGCAGTTTTGTATGAACTCTTTTGCAATTAAGATAACAGATTATTCTATGAACAATAATATCTGTCCTGATACTTCAGAGTCACACTCATCTTTTCCTCAAAATACTCCTAAGCACTAATTTCTTCTGCATCTCTAGTCATGTCATTCCATGAATATGAACTACATGGAATCATACAGTAAATAACAGCACTATTGTTTATGTAGAACTTATCACAATCATTATTGTCAATACCTTACAAATTGATAATAAGCTTAAAGCCTGAAATACTGTCATATACTTTTGTCTTGCCTCATTTGTTATAAAAATGTTAGTGTTTCCTGTATTTATATTAAAATATGTTATTTATTTTTTTTATTTTATGTGTATGAGAGTATTCCCTGCATGTATGTAAGTGCACCCATGTCATGCAGTGTCTGAGGATGTCAGATGACATTGAATTACCCTAGAACTGGAGTTACAAATGGTTGTTAGCCACCATGTGGGTGCTGGGAATTGGGAATTGAACCTGCAAGAAGGACCATTGAGCCATCTCCCCAGGCCCCTCTTGTATCCATATTAAGAAATACTACAGAAGGTTAAAAATATTTACTTCAGCAGTCACTGTAATTTTAAGGCATTCCATGAAGGAAAATGAAAATCTACTCCATTTACCCATATTTTACATTTTATATTTTGCACTATGATTTCTTTGCAGAGATCTAAAACCTCTACATGTGTAATAAGAGTAACACACAGGGCACTATTTTTTTTCAGTTCCAAGCATACATTAAATTCTGAACTTTCACTTTTTTATGGGCTAGTGATAAGTTCTGTGATAGTCTCCTGCAGTTCTGGCTACGGTAGTGAGTTACAGCTCTGACCCAGCAATGTGATCAGGAGGGCTAACCCAAGATATTTTATAAGGTACTGTATTGTTATGCTATGGTGTTCCATAGGTTAAATGTATGAAATATGCTTTAGTAACTATATTTGTGACTTTAAATGAGTTTATTGGGACAAAACCCTGAGAGCATCTGTACTTGAAAATATATGCTCCTTGCCATCCTTCTGCTCTGGAGAATTTGTGATGAGAAACTGGCTGTCATATTTTTACCTTTTATAGCCAATCCATTTCTATTTTATTCTGAAATTCAGACAAGAATATATAATTTATATATAGTAATATATAGAATTTATATTTAGTAATATATTAATATTACTATTGATATTTTGGTTATTTTTTGATATGGGGTCTCCCTGTAGCCCCAGCAGGCTTTGAACTTGCTGTGTAGACCAGGCTGGCCTTGAACTTACAGAAATCTGCTTGCTTCTGCCTCCCAAGTACTGGGATTAAGGCCTGTGCCACCACATCCAGCTAATCTTAAATTTTTGGAATAGCCTTACATGTCCCTGTGGCTGTTTCATTTATTTTTATTTTATTTTATTTTGGTTTTGGTCTTTTAGAGACAAGGTCTCTCTGTAGCCTCAGCTGGCCTGGACTTCTTTATGTAAACCAGTTTCACCTCACTCTCAAAGTGATCCACCTGCTTTGGATTGCTGGCATTAAGTTGTGCACAACCACACCAACAGTTTTCTGTTTATTCTTTGAGCATCATACATTTCTCCATCCTGCACTTATGTATGTCAACTGAGATTTTAATTTGGGTATTTTATTTTCTATTTCTAAAATTTCCCTTTAGTTCTTCTGTGTATTCTTTTTCTTTACTATTTTTGTTATCATTTGGGGTTTGTAATTTCCAGTGTTAAAAGACTTTACTATGAATATTTAAAACTTCTTGTTAAAGTAACATCCATTTCATCTTCATGTAAGGAGCTATTTCGTTTTTGTTTTTCTTTTGTTTTTTTATCTATGGTAGGGGGCTGGAGAGATGGCTCAGCAGTTAAGAGCACTATCTGACCTTGCAAAGGACCAGAGTTCAATTTCCTGCACCCACATAGAAGCTAACAACTCTCCATAACTCCAGTTCCAGTTCCAGAGGGTCCCTCTTCTGATCTCTGCAGACACTGCATGACATGGGTGCACTTATACACATGCAGGCAATAGATTCATACACTTACAAAAATAATAAATTTAATATTAAAAAACTATGTTAATAACAACATAAAATCTATTCACTTAATATTTATGCTTGATGACATAACAAATATTTTTAATGATAGTTTCTCATTTTAAAGTCATATTTTATGATAATTACTAATGCATATTAACTGAACAAGTTAATGGGTTCCACTGTGACATGTCCATGCCATGTCATGCTTTGGTCATGCCCACGCTCCCAATCATAATCTCTTAACTTTTCCTGACTCCCCACACCTCAGTTCTTTCACTCTCTCTTAGTAGTATTTACCTACTAAATAGTTCCCTACTACTTTCAAATCATCTTTCTTTAATTTGATATTATTATTATTATTATTATATCATGTGTGCTCTCTTTAATATATTCCTAGTAGGGGATGGAAATAAGTCTTAACACTTAAAAGCACTGTCTGCTCTTACACAGGACCCAGGTTTGGTTCCCAACACCCAAATGACAGCTAAAAATCATCTGTAAATCCAGTTCTAAGAGAATCCGATGGTCTCTTCTGAACTCTATGGGGCATTGCATGACATGAGTGCATATATATATATATATATATATATATATAAAATAAAAATAATAAATAAAATAACTAAAAACAAAATAATTTTTAAAAGGATATGTTCCTTCTACTGCTGATCTTTTCCAGGATTTTTTCAAGAAGGGATTTTGGAATCTGCCAAATGGGTTCTGTTCCTTTTGGGATGACCATGTGATTTCTGTCTTCAAGTCCACTTATGAGATATATTGTATTTATTGATGTTGAACAACACCTGCATTTATAGAATACAGGACACTACATCACATTAAAGAATTTTTTTTGAGACAGGTCTCCCTTTACCATAGTTGACTTGGAATTCACTATGTAGACCAGATTGGCCTTGAACTCACAGAGAACCACCTACCTCCACCTCCTGTGTGCTGGGGTTAAAGGTGTGAACCACTATGCCTAGCTCTTGATATGTTCTTGAATCCACTTTATAAGTATTTTATTGATCATTTTTGCATCTAAGTTCATAAGGAGATTGTTTTACAACCTTACTTTTTGGGAGTGTCGTTACCTGGTTTTACAGTTAAAATAATGATGATTTCATAAAAGGAGTTCCAGTTTTCCAGGTAAGATGGTAGGTTAGAAGTTGTATTAGTTACTTTATTGTTGCTAAATGTGATAAAATACTTATAAAAAGGAAGAGTTTATTTGAGCTACAGTTCCAGAGACTTAGAGATAATAATGGTGAGGGAGGCTGATGGCAGAGGGGGCCAAAGCAGAATGCCAAGACATCACATCTTCAAGCAGGCACAGGAAAGACAGCAACTAAAAATCTGATAAGGCTTAAGAATTCTCAAATCTCATCCCCCAGGATGTGTTCCTCCAGCAAGGCAAACCTTTTAAAACCATGCACAAGACCCATGTAAGCTCGGCTGGAAAAAAATTCCAGCACAGGACTGCAGAAATGGGTAGCAGAATCCAATACTGGTCAAAGAAATACTGGTAGCTGATTGTGGTTGGGTGAGGAAGAGCTGGATTCCTTAGGAAAGGGACTCTGGATGGGCTGACTAAAGCTCAGGGGATGAACTGGCACTGAGGAGTGGGCAGGGAAACAAGAGTAAAGGAGAAAGGATTAAAGAGCAGGCAGGGCTGTCCTGATAAGTTGACACCTGGTATCAAGTAAAGGAAGAGAGCTGGGCAGATGTGTAGAAGTCCAAGTTTAGTTTCACAGACCCAGGGTACATTGCATTGGCTCTGTTGCATTGGTTCCCAGACTCCTAGATGCCTGTCACTTCCTTGGGGAGAGCTTTGCAAGGTCAGGTCACAGACGCTGATCTGTCAATACCCAGTCCTCATGGGGATGCTCACAGACACAGATTCCGGTCACGCTTCAGGGTGGTCTTCCACGACTCACATTGAAAATGCCCTTCTTCCATCTGATTGGTCCTTCAGACATCCAGTTGTGAATGTGGGCCTTACTCTTTGGTGATCCTTCCTAATGTCAGGACTGCTTGTAACCCTGTGTAGATTCCCTAAAGATTCTGTCTCTTTCCAGGTTTCCAATTCACTGAATACCACACAGTTTTGATCCCTCGTTTCTTCCCCATAGTCTGGAGGTATTGTGCTGGCCAGAGTTTGGTGTGTCAGTCCAGGGACACTTGTGGTTTCCTAAGACTACAGGTGGCTGAGAATCTGAAGCGATGCTGCTGTCTCAGCAGTCCCTCTTACACGGTGTTCTATCTGGAGTGCCTAGGGGAAGGGTTTTTCCTGGTATTTCTCCTCCCTCTGGAGCTGAGGCATATGAGCATGTTGTCAATTTTCTGAGGCTGTCTTAACTCTCTAGTCACTCCATCTCACTGGAAATAGGTACTCCCAAGACTGGAAGAGGTGGACATTTTAATTTTTCCTGTTCTGCTATTTTAAGCTTTAAAGTTTCTTATTTGCCCTAGTACTGCACTACAGTTTTTTGGCCATTTCCTTTTCTTCTGCAAACAGTTATCAAGCGTTCTTCAATTTATTTCCTGGAAATTCTAGTGTACCATGCCTGACTATCATCCATCATCTTGGATCTTCTGCATATTTTTTTAAAAATTCAATAGTGGATATACGTTTTACAAAAGAGCCTGTTTCGGGGCTGGAGAGATGGCCTAGCGGTTAAGAGCACCGACTGCTCTTGCAGAGGACCTGGGTTCAATCCCCAGCACCCACGTGGTAGCCGAGAACCGTCTGAAACTCCAATTCCAGGAGAACTCCAGTTCCAGGGGAATCCGACACCCTCTTCTGACCTTCGCAGCATTGCACGTCACAGGTGCACAAACTTGCATGCAGATAATACATTCATACACATACAGAAATAAATAAAATTTTAAAAAATTTAAAAAGAGCCTGTTTCATTATTACTTCATCATGTGTATGGATATATATACATATATATATATATATATGTATATGTATATATATATATATATATATTACTTCAATAGTGTATATTTTCCTCACCACCCACAAATTCTCACAGTATGAATTCGCCCATGAATGCAGGTGGATTTTCCATCTTCTAGTATCTTCTCTAATTTCTTTCTTTAGTGATTTATAATTTTCACAGTAAATATCTTTTGCCTCTTTATTTATATTTATTCCCAGATTTTAGTTGGTTTTACTTTTGAGATTATTGTTAACATGATTATTTTCCTAATTTCTCCTCAGTGAGTTCATTATTGATGTACAGGAAAGAAGAGAGCTGTTTATATTTGTAAGTTTATTTATTCATTCACTGCTATGCTGAATTTTTCAAATGTTGTGGTCTTTGGACCCTTTGAAGTACAGACTCTTATCATCTGTAAGCATGGATGTTGTACTCCTTCCTTCCATATTTCCATCTGTTTAACTTCTTTGTCCTGTCTAATTGCTCCAGCTAAATTCCAGATACTCTAGAATGTTGACAAGTCTTGACTCATGTCTTGTTTTCTGACTTTCTAGGAAATGCTTTCAGTTTCCCCTGTTCTCTATAGGATATCGTATTAAAAATTCCTTGAGTCCAGGTAGTGGTGCCAATATGCACGTGGGTGTGGACCATCCCCGGGTGCATGGACAACCTGTGGCCAGAGACATTACAGGAGAGTGACTCTGCTGCCCCTAAGCAACTATTAACTGCTAGTAGCTCCTCTGCCAAGGGTGGGGTGCTGTGAGCCCCTCTTCCATCCATGGAACAATTTTGATTAGGTTTTCTGATGTTGTACAAGTCTTGCACAGGTAACCACAGTTGCTGTTGTTTGATATGAGCAATAACTGACCATTTCTGGAAGCTTGTTTCACAGCTATCCTCCCTATCTACACTGACTCTTATATTCTTTTTACCCCCTCTTTGGCAAAATTCTTTGTACCTTAGAAGGTTGGTATACATGACCCATTTATGGCTGAGAAGTCAGAGATTTTACTCTTGGCATTTTAACCAGTTATGAGCATCTGTATTAACCAGCAATCACTGTAAAAAGAAACTACCTTAACCAAAGCTGAGAGCAGTACAAATCTATTGGCATAAACATAGCATGTAGAATGTTGAAAGAAAGAGTAGGCTCACCCTAGGGCCCATGGTCTCCCCAGTCATGGGCTTTTGACTAGTTTCCAATATCAGGCATGAAATTGCTTGACAGAGCAGGACACTTATCCAGTAAGAAAGCAGTCGGTTACCTTCATGGCACTATAGCACCAATGGGTACATGCTGCCAACAGACCAGTATTATAGTGTGTAGGCTCCAGTGCTGTGTAAAAGCACTGATGTCTTTTCCTTCACAGTAATCTGCATAGCATCGTTTAACAATATGTAAACTAGCCAGGGAAGAAAAAGTTTACTGGTCAGTTTGATGTTGACGTTTCTATGCCCGGCATCCAAAATGAGTGGTGTCTTAAGTAATAGAGTTTTACCACCTAATTATGACAGCCAATGAAGAACAATGGCAACATCCTGTGTTATTCTGGATGCCTCTAGTGTAAAATTATTCAATTTTACAATTGCCTTCTCTACTTTCAATTTAGACTATCATCAATCAAGTTGTTAGTATGACAAATGATTTAATATTAAATCTGGAAGCATTAGGTTTTCATATTATGAAAGTCCAGGTATCCTTTGGAACTATGCCTCAGTGAAAGTCATCTTCTCTCTTTTGTTGACACTCTGCAAAGGGGAGGAGGCTCAAAGTACTGTGGGACAGGGGTGGAAGAAGCCCCAGCTCCCCATTAGCTTCCTTTGATGTAGCCATGGCCAGAAGCAGACTAGAAGCCTCCTTAATTTGCCACGAGTGGCCTTTCACACGTGGCTTCTCTCCATAGGTCTCTGCTGTCACCCAAGCAGTGAAGAGAAAGGAGAGGGAGCCTTGCTACTAAGCTGAGAGAAAAAAAAGCAGACTCGAAGACTCTGCTCAGACATCTCTGTGTGGGGTTTGGCGAACCTGGCATGGATGGCAGGCAGGCTCCTCATGGTCTCAAGCTGCAGGATGGAAGAAGTGCCATATTTTTATCAGTAGTGCTTGGCTGAAAGAAAGTTGTTATTTTCTCAAAGTTTTCTGTCACACTTTGCCTCGTATTTTCAGATGAGATGGAGCAAAGCATGACTGGGTGGATTTCTTTTGAGTTCATGCCCTCTGATGTTCCAAGGTTGTTCACCTTCCACTCTAAGCCCAGGTATATGAGTTGCAGAAATCCTCAGTCTGCCTCTCTTATTCTTTCTCTCTTTCACAGTATTTTCATATTATATAATGTAGAATATTCAGAGCGTTTAGTTGTACCTAAAACACTTTATTGAATTGTCTATTAAATTTTAAAATATTCTATATTTGTTTATTGTGGGGAGCATATGGATGCCACCATGTGTATGTGGAGATGAGAGGACAACATGCAGGAGTTGGTTCTCTTCTTCCACCTGTGAGTCACAGAGATTGAACTGAGCTTATCAGGTTTGGTGGCAAAGACCTTTACCTACTGAGCCATGTTGATGGCCCCAAATTTTTGACATTTCTTAAAATTTTATAGGCAAAAATTTAGAGAATATAGTTTCTAAAGTTAAAATTATTCATCCATTACAAAGAACAACAAGAAGAAAAAGAATCCCTGAATTACTAGAGAATATATACCATGGTTATGATGGTACAACTTAGCTTTATCAACTTTATCAACTTCATCAATACTTGTTAATTAAACTAGTGAATCCATAACCCTCCCAATTCTCATTTCAGCACTAATTTTTGAAGATTTTCTCTGATTCTAAAAACACAAGTAACTTGTAATTAAAAATAGCAAATCCAGGTAAATCTAATTGGTTATGGTGGCTAATTTAATGTGCCTTGATATAGTGTCAATTTGTTCAAACACTTGTTTACATATTTTGTAGGTGTGATAACATCTACCACAGACCTAAGTGAAGAGTAGCCTAGATAATCAGCTGTAGGCTGTAAGAGTAAACAAGAGGGTATTCCATAGGAAAATGTATTCAGCCGCTAAATACTGCCTGAATCTGTGGACTGCTGGCTTTTCCTGCTGTTTCAGAGTTGTTACCCTCATAATCACAGGAGAAAATGCTTATAATGCTTATAAGTTTCTCTCTCATTTTCTTTCTCTTTCCTCTTTCATATATTTTCTGCCTGTTTTTCATTCACTTCCCAGTAGACAGAGTGGCTGAATATTATGTGCCAAGAATCCTTGTCAAGCATTCTTCACACCAAACAGGATAAGACCAGTTATGGATTTTGAGTAAGACTTGTCATCAAGAAATGTTATAACACAGCAAATATTATGTAAGTACAAGAAGCTGACAAAGAGAACCACAACTGCAAATTGCTATATCATATAAATATATGAAGTGACAATTCACAGCATTTTGTTATGTTAAATATACATGTGCATTATAGACATTCACATTTATTTTATACATTTCACTCTTTTTTTAATTTTTTTAATTTTATTTATTTCTGTATGTGTATGAATGTACTGTCTGCATGCAAGTCTGTGCACCCGTATCGTGCAATGCCGCGGAGGTCAGAAGATGGTCTCGGATTCCCCCGGAACTGGAGTTCTCCTGGAATTGGAGCTTCAGACGGTTCTCGGCCGCCATGTGGGTGCTGGGGATCGAACCCGGGTCCTCTGCAAGAGCGGTCGGCGCTCTTAACTGCTAGGCTATCTCTCCAGCCCCCACTCTTATTTTTTTTTTTGAGAGTTTCTTACAGAAGTATTGCATTCGCATTATTTCCACCACTCTCAGTTGTGGTATTGTGTGCATGAGTTTAGGGATGCCAGCTTGGGATTAGATAACTTAACAGAACTAGTCCCTGGAGAATGCTGATCCTCCTCAGCATCCATTGATTGCCTGTAGCTCTTCATTTTGAGGTGAGACCCCATATTTTCATTTATTTATGTGGTTTTGCATTTAAAAAAAAAAAACAAGTTGTTGCTTTATTCTAGAAGTTTCCAAATAGGTTCTGAGTGTGGTATCCAGTCTTTTCACATTCTGCAGAGTGATTGGCTCAGCAAGAGATGCCACATACGAAGTAACATTTAAGAGACCCTGAGAAAGAATCATGATTTTGAGCCCATATGTGAGCAAAGGGGAATTGATCTGAAATTTAAAATATTCAGAGAATCAATAAAGGAAATGCATATTGTTACATGCCAAAGGAGAAAATGGCCTGTAAGATGTTCAATATTTTGAAAATTTTCTGGAGGAGGACAGACTTTCCTCTTTTCTACCTACTTCCAGAGCTACTCATGAAAGTTTTTCCTGCTGGAAAACTCCATTCTGCTTATTTCATTTCCAAATTTCTAGAAAGTGAGTGTGAAGTTGTTCCTCAAATTTCTAAGGAGTGATATTCATTCATTTAACAAAAGGAATTTTGAGATAAATTTTCCTTATGAAATGAAGCATTTGTGGGAATGATTTTGCCCTGGTTGGGCAGTGGAAATCTCACAAGAGGATGTGGCCTAGGATGCTCAGGCCTTCAGGAGCTGGAAAGGAACCCCAAGAAAGTCTTTGTGGGTCACAGAGATAGAGACAAGAGTGATGAAAAAGTCTTAACCCTGAAATCTCACAATGACTCTTTCATAGCTCAAAAATTGCTGATTCTAAAGGAGTGTTCTGAGTTGGAAAATTCTGTTACTTTTCTCTGAGTCTCTGTAGTAAGTTGGTCCAGGAATTCATCCTTAGTGTTCTCACTGGCTGGAATGCCCAGTAGATTGAAAATGTCGTTCTTGTTCCCCAATTCCCAGCAGCTTAAGTGAAGGATCTCCTGTGTGGTGTGTTGTAAGTTGATTTGGTTCCTGACATACCTGAGCAGGGAGAGTCAGTGAGATTCTAAAGAGTGTGACATAGCACAGACATACAAAACAACTAAGATGTGCAACTTCTTTTGTCTATCAATAGGAAACTCTTAAGTGTTGTATCATTGTTGCTTCAAATGATTAAACAAGAATTTAGAAGCAACACTTCCAAGGAAGAAAAATGTCTGTACACCAGAGAAATGAGCTTCTAAATTAGTTTCTAAAGATATATTTTAAACACATTATTTTTATTTATTTTTTTTTTTTAAAGGCGTGCGCCACCACGCCCTGCATTTATTTATTTCTGTATGTGTATCAGTGTACTGTCTGCATGCAAGTCTGTGCACCCGTGTCGTGCAATGCCGCGGAGGTCAGAAGAGGGTCTCGGATTCCCCTGGAACTGGAGTTCTCCCGGAATTGGAGTTTCAGACGGCTCTCGGCCGCCATGTGGGTGCTGGGGATCGAACCCGGGTCCTCTGTAAGAGCGGTCGGTGCTCTTAACCGCTAGGCCATCTATCCAGCCCCAAACACATTATTTTTAGAAAATGCCTTTGATGCCAGCGGAAATTTATTTTGTAAATCAATGTGTCATTTTACTGAAATTCACTCCCTATAAACAAGTAAAGTTTATGACACACTGAAGTCTTCCATAGAAGGTGAAGCATAAAGGGAAGTGAATAACATTCTAGAATATCATCTGTAAAAGGAAAAAGTGATGGGTCAAGAGACAACTACTGAGGTCAAAAGAGAAGAAAAGAGCAAATGTTTTTCACATTCTCAGTGTCATTTACAAGCACCATACACCAGAATGGAAAAAAAAAACAATACATATATCTCATCTGCCCATATACTTCAGAGACCTTATCTATACCCAAGAAAAGATGTCTGAGACATCATGGTGAATATAAGCACAGTATAATATATTAACCCAGTGCCCAAGGCATCATTCCCCCAGCACACATGATTCTTAGACAATGTGGAATAGGTGTGGAAAGATGAGAAATGATTCTTCCTCTGATTTAGTATTCTCTGAATTATGCTATCAAATCTCTTTTCTCTCTCCTCTGACTTTCTTTTCTTCTTACTTTCCTTAAAATGTATATTTTTCTGATTATGAAATTATATCCAATGTCAAAGATGTTCTGGGCCCTTGAGTTTTGTGTTCAAGAATCTTTGAGCTCCTGGCACTAGAAAGTGGAGAAGCAGACTAGTGAGCTTCCTTATATATATAGTGCAATATTAGCAGCAGCCACAGCAGCAACCAGTAATCTTTGCTAAGTGCTCCTGTGCAGCATTCAGAGCTTAAATTTTGTATGCACTATTTCATCAATGATTCCTCTCATTTTATACCTGGGCAAGCTGAAAGGAAAGTAAAATGAAGAACCAATAGTTACAAAACTAGGCCAAATCCGGGATCTGATGCCGAAGTACTAACACTCTACCCTACATCTGTACTCTCTGTGACACTGACCCAACTGTGTGGATCCAGTTATTTTGAGAAGTCTTTCAAGATTTAAAAAATTTAAGAACAGCACCTATTAATTTTTAGGAAGTTATGAGACTACTTTCTGATCTTTTTGAGACAATATCTCTCTGTTGCCCCAGCTGGCTTGGAACTCACCATGTAGACCAAGCTAGCCTTGATCTCACTGAGATCCACCTCACTCCACCTCTGGTGTACTAGGATTAATGGTGTATGCCACTATACTTGGAGAGACACTATTTTTTTAATGTATTCTGCAGAAAACAAGTAATCTAATGTTGATTGAGGTTATCGTCATTAAATAGAATTAGTTTAAAGCATTTAATGGTGGTGTGTACCCTGTATCTGCTCAATGAGTTTATTTCATTTCTTAACATCATGTTTATGTCATGTTTAAATAGACATACTCTCCTGGAACCTGAATTATGATAATTCTTGAAACCATATGATCTTGAAGACATCATATGTGGCACATGGACTTACATTCTAGGAATTTTTGACTTCTTCAAGTAATTTGAGCAGCTAGGAAGGAAAAAGACTTCGATAGTACCTACTGGTATCTTAATGGGATAAAGAACATTAAGTCTATTTTGTGTTAAGAGACTGATGTTTTCTAAAAGATCTGGAAATGAAGAGCAGGTAGTTGTCAAGCTGATTGGAAATTGAGTTTTTCAAAAGGTAAAGCTTGTATATCAGTTATATCAGTTTTATATCAGTTATATCAGTTGTACATAACATTGTGAATGTGGGTAACAGTATTTACCTGCATACATAAAAGTGAATAAGTTGGTGAATTTTATGTACCACATCTTTTATCAAATAAGACTAAACTTGAAATTAAATCAACAAAGAGGAGATGGCTGTGAGAGATGGCTCATCAGTTAAAAAGCACTGGCTGCTTTTGCAGAGGACCTGGATTTGATTCTCAGCATCCACATGACAGTTAACAACTGTCCAGAATTCCAGTTCCAAGGAATCCAATGCCCTCTTCTGGCCTCCAGGGGCATTGCATAAGACCAACACACATAACATATGCAGGCAATATACTCATAAGCATAAAATAAAAATAATTAATAGAATATTTTTTAAAACAACAAAAAAGATTTATTCAAGTCAAATCTTTTTCTTTTTTTTCTGTCCCACACTGAGCTTCTCTTTTACTGAATTAAATTTTGTATCTGGGATAAGGAGAAGTTTCTACCATAATTACTACAGATTTTACGAAGTGTCGATGCAGTTGTCTGCCTATGTCAAGCTGTCAGAGCATCTATAGTAACTAAAAATATTGAACCATTACTTGCTTTTAGAGCCAGTGAATAAAATTCAGGATTTCCTCTATACTTTTTTTACTAGAATTTTTTCTGTATTTTTCAAAGACTTAGCTGGTGAGTGACAGCTTGATATTCATGAATTCCTCATCTCTTACCATGGTTGCCAGAGATGAGCAGGCTTAAGATCCTATACCTGTTGCTTGGCCAGTCCCAAAGAAATAGATATGAACACAGTCATTAGGCACCAAGAGTGAGAATGAGAGCATCTATTTCTCTGTGGACACTGGGATGGCTTCTTGATGAGAGGCAGGACACTGGCCGTGCCTGTTTTGCTCTTTTTGGTTAGAAAACAAACAACAGAACAAAACAGCTTTAGCCTGATTCTTACTCTTGGGCATTGTTTCTTTTTTGGCTTTACCCTGAGAAACAGTTGCCCCAAATAGGGTTGCCATTCTGCTGTAAGTCAAACTCAATCGTACTCTTGATCCTAGAGTTTGACCAGTTTCAGAAAGCCAGAGTTAGAAATAAAGGATCAAGAGAAACAAGCAGTTCACTGAAAATAAAGACAAACTTCCCCAGCAGCTCTGCTGACCCAGCTTCTCCTTCAAGAAGTTGGCTTGACTCTGCGGGGTCCATTTTCAATGAGGTGAATGAAGAGTTGGCAGTCTGGCTCTCACTTACCGTAATTGAGTCAGACAATTAAATTGCCGCCCGGTTACTGAAAATGTAAACCACATACGCTGTATGTAGGTCACAACATTCCAGTGGTTCATGTCCAGTATAGTGACTTAAGGCCTGGGTATGGAGGATATTTTTGAGTCAAGCAGTATAGCATGCTGTCTCAGCAGATGCATATGCATGTAACAAGGGCGACACCAAGGGTCTGCAGCTTTGGAAGTCAGCCTGGAACTGGTGCTCCGGCACATAGATTTATTTAGACAAAACAACGTGTCAGTTTATCACTGTGCTGTAATTTTTGGATAGTTTTCCTTAAAATGAACTCAGTTTTTAAAACCCTTTTTATACCCCTAAAACAGCAACCTGTCATATATCTTCTCCAGGCCAGAGTTATGCAGAACAGTATAAGATGCAAACTTTTTTCCAATAGAATAACTGCAGTAAGATTGATTAAAGTTTTCCTTTCAGTATGTAGTATTACATAGCTTTGGAGGACAGTAATTTAGCACTTGATTTTCTGCAGTTAATAGAATACAAAAAATAAGCTACTAAAACAGTCACACTTAAAATGAATGCCTTGTTTTCATTTGTATATCTTGGAAATCTTCAAGCCCAGCCCTGCACCCTTCACCAGTCCTATAAGCTTTGGATATTTGTCCCCATCAAGTGTTGCATGTTTAGATGAAGCAATTATTCAACTCAATCCCAAGCAAGGTTACCGTGTATATTTTCTTCTATTGTTTCAGGTATGCCCTATACAGGAATAGTTCTTACAAGTCCATCCTTGTAGGTTTCAGCTCAGTCCTGCACCCACATAATATACTCTGCTCATAGAATTACATTAGCATATATATTTTAATTTTATTTATTATTTTTATTTTATGCATATGAATGCATTGCCTTCATGCATGCAAGTGTACCTGTGTCATGCAATGCCTGTGGAGGTCAGAAAAAGTCTTCAGATCTCCTGGAAATGGAGTTACAGGCAGTTGTTATTACCTGCGATGTGAAAGCTGGGAATGGAACCCAGGTTCTCAGCAAAAGCAGCCAGTGCTCTTCACCATCTCTCCGGTCCCTACGTTAATATTAATGAGGAAATCCAGTGTGTCCATGATGGGCTTTCTTCCTTCAGGGCCCCATTTCTATCAAGGCATCTTGCTTGTAAGTTTATACTTGACAGTATGAAGCCTTCTCTAATAATCTGGAGTGAAAAGAAAGTATAAACCTCTGAGTCTAGCTACTTTTCTGCCACTAGCATTAATTGCTTCCATATGGTCACATGAAGTTAGAAAATCTTTCACATTCAGAGCACCATATTCATCTTCTTCAGTCACCATATGAGCTGCCTCAAGGCCTTTTTCTTAGGCTTCCCTTCGACCATGGAACCAACTGTTCCATGAAAAATAATGTACACTGGACACTGATGAAAGAAAGCACTATTGGGGAAAGAATACTGAATACTCTTCTCATCAACTAATTTATACTGTAAACTGATTTAAGGAATGGGTTGTACGCAGAAATAATCTGTGGTACTCAAGGAAACTGATGGAATACCATGAATAGTGTGTGTATGATGGACTCATAAATATACATGCAAAGCATACAAATACAAATTGTGAGTGTATATAACAATCTCTCCCTCCCTCCCTTTCTGCGTGTGTGTGTGTGTGTGTGTGTGTGTGTTTGTGTGTGTGTAGGCTAATGTCAACAACAGGTGCTGTTCTTCAAGAGTCATCTATTTTTTATATTTGAGACAGGGCCTCTCACTTGGACTTAGGGTTTGCTGACTAATGTAAAATGGCTGACCAGAAAGCGGGCCAGAGATGTTCCTGCTTCCTTCTCCACAGGACTGCCCATTATGACCATGTGCCACCACACCTAGGTTTTTATGTCATTGCTAGGGATAAAACTTAGGTCCTCATACTTGTGCCACAAGAGTTTTACCAATAAACCATTTCTCCTGCTTCTAGAACATGCGTTATTAAAACATATATTCAATCTTAATGAGCCTATGTTAGTTTTGTTTATAGACTTTTTCTGGGGCTGGAGAGATGGCTCAGTGCTTAAGAGCACTGGGTGCACTTGCCGAAGATCTAGTTCCCAGAACCCACACTGTAGTTAATAGCTGTCTGTAACACCAGTTACAGAGTACCTAGTGCCCTCCTCTGACCTCCACCAACATTGCATGACACAGATGCATTTACATACATGTAGGCAATACACATATACACACAAAATAAAAGTAATAAATAAAAAATTTTCGACATTTTTGGTGTATGCAAAATCTTAAATAACAAACATAACAAGAAATATATAGCCATAAATAAGATATTTTAAGTTAATTTTTATTGAGTGCATTTCATACATTTCTTAATCAAATTTATACTCATTCCCCCATTCATGTCCACCCCTTATGTCCCCCTGCCCCCTGCCAGGGCTCATGGATTCTGTCATACATGTTAAGTCCTGTCTTGCATCTTTTTCTCAATCTTTTATAACTTTTTCAAAGCACAAGTTTACTGTTTTGGTCAGTTCTTTGACTAGGTTTTTCTCTCTCTTTTTTTGGTTCCCTTTAATTTTATATTATTCCAAAATATGCATATATACCCTCCACATATAAATCAAAATTACTAATTTTGAAAATAAACTATAGATTAATTCCAAAACACAGAGATAATAATATATATTACAATCCTGAAAAATTAATTGCAATGGTCTCAGTGTAAAACTAGGAAAGATGCTGAATATTGTAATGGTTAGTGCCACTTGTCAACTTGAATCTAAAGTCACCTGGTAGAGGGCCACCGGGCATGCCTGCAGGGGATTATCTTGACTGTGTCAGCTGCGGTCCAAATACCTGCCCATTGTGGGGGACACTATTCCCTGGCTGAGCAGTGCATTGTATAAGTGGAGAAAGGAGTGTATGCATTCATCACTCTCTGCTTCCCAGTTGTAGTTGTAATGTGACAAGCTACTGCAAACTCTTGCTGTCCCGACTCCCCACCATGATGCACTCTGCCTTGAGCTGTGAGCCAGAGTATACCCTTTCTCCCTTGAGTGTTATTGTCAGAGTATTTTATAGCAACAGGAAAATAAACTAAGACAGATAATAAATAAATTTCCAGAAAGACTCCCAAAACACAGAACATGCTATCCCGAATACCACATATAAATGCAATAAAATAGCTCTAATTTACAATAGCAATGAATATGCAAATTCCTAACCTTACCCTTAATGAGAAACATGTTACCAAGTTAAAGAAAACAATACTTTAATAGAGCATTTACAAGACAATTTGAATGGCAAAGCATAAAATGTTCTTACTGTTAAAACACGTCATAATTTTCTAGAATTACAAGATGTTATACTGCTAAAAAAAAAATCCAGCTAAGTATGTTAAACACGCGTGTGCAAAAAAATTTAAAAACATTCATCTGGGAAGTCCAAGTTTTTCCACATTTCTCAAGAATATGCCTGGAAGTTTCTACTATTGCTCATGTTGAGTTTGTGGGGAAGAATGTGAACATGTTGTTAAAACAGACCCAACACATTGTCCCAAACAGGGTCAAACACCAAAAGACGTTAACAGTATCAAATTAGAAAGTATAGGGACGGGGCTGGAGAGATACCCTAGCGGTTAAGAGCACCGACTGCTCTTGCAGAGGACCCGGGTTCGATCCCTGGCACCCACATGGCGTCTGAGAACTGTCTGTAACTCCAATTCCAGGAGAACTCCAGTTCCAGGGGAGTCGGAGACCCTCTTCTGGCCTCTGCGGCATTGCACGACACTGGTGCACAGACCTGCCTGCCGACGGTACATTCATACACATACAAAAATAAATAAAATTTAAAAAAAAGTGTAGGGAGAAAGTCAAGTTCAGTGTACTGAGAATATGCAGAACTCAGGCTAAAATAATGGGAAGGTGATCTATATCTATATCAAGCCTCAAACATCATGTCAGAGATTCCCAAATCCTAAGAGAAGATCTAAGGTAGTCATCATACAACATGGGAAGGGGCCTGATACAACTGCTGAGCGATGCAGTTTCTTATCTCTGTCTGACCCATCTGTAGCATGTTATGAACATAGCATATGTGGGTTGGTTTGGATGTTGAAGAATAAATAGGGAAGAAGGAGAAATTGGAGTCTGATAAGCTAAGTGGGTAGCTGCCTCTGCTCATTCTTAAATCATAGCTAGAATAATTTTAAAATGAAGAATAGAAGAGAAAGACAGGGTTTAGTACTAAGTAGCTTCAATGTAGAAAATAAAAGGAGCATCACAATCTAGCTTTACTCAAAGTTGTGGTTGAAAGAAATGTTTGGCAGTTTGTAAGACAGCACAGCTTGACATAAAATAAAAACACAACTCAAAGAAACAAAGAATTATCCATCTTTACAAAAAAAGAACAAAGAAAGAAAAGGGGACTTAACTAATTCCACAGAGCTTTACAGAGTCCCTGGTATGCACACTACTACTGATAAACAAAAATGATACAATCTCCTGCCTTTGTGGAGCTTATCGGCTGAAGAGACACATGCAGTAAACGAAATTACTGTCAAATCAAAGTTTCGTCCATGCAGATGGGTGAAAGAGCCTGATGGACAGAGAGTGTATCTAGCAAGAGCCTTCAACCCTATGACCCAAAGTGCACCTGGTGAGGCAGGCACAACTGTTTCTGGGCCTTCAGTGAACAAAGGAAAGGCAAGAGGTAGATGATGAGAGATCAAGCATAGAGTGAGAAAGACGGACTAGAGCTCCGGAAGCCCTTGTGAGGACACAAACTTTTATTCTGAGTGAAACAGAAGACACTCGGGGCTTTTAAGCAAAGGAATGAGATAATTTGATTGAAATTTTTTAAAAAACTAGTTTTTCTGTCCACTGTGGTGAAAACAGACCAGCAAGGAAGTAAGAGTGGACGTTCTGTACAGTAATGAAAGGAAGAAATGCCAGCAAGAACCATTCGGAGGAAGGGTACATTACATGGTGCTCCAAAGGACTGTGAGGACAAGGACAGTGAGGATTTGGAGACATAGACAGAGCCTGGGACAGCTCCTGGGTTTTGGCTAGAGCAAGTGGAAAGATGGCTATGTCATTTATAGGGATGGGAAATCTGGGGGAGGATCATTAGTGGTAAGATTAGCAGTTCACTTTTGGGCATGTTAGCTTGGAATTCTGATTTGATATCCAAATAGAGATATCAAGTGGGCCATTAGATGCAATGTGGAGTGTGGGGAAAAGCTTGCGGTTGGAAAAATAGTACGAGAGCTTTCAGAATTTAAAAAAGTATTAAAACGTGAATGTGAGTCTAAAAAAGATACGAATAGAACCAAGGGCTGAACCCTGGGGCAAGCATTGAGAAAATGTGGAGAAAGGGAGAATGAAAGAAGCTACCACTGAGGTGGGGGGCGGAGGGAGTCAGGGACTGTGTTGCCTCTCAAGCCAAGCGTTAGTTTTTATGAACAGATTCTTCTACCCTCTCAGGACAGCCTTCCACTCCCTGACAGGTGGAGAAAGATTAGAACAGAGCAATGTATTCTGCATTGAAGAGCAAAGGATATGGTGACAGAATAAAAGGGGTGTTTTGGAGAACAAAACCTTGTTGGAGTGACAGTATGTTAAGAGAACTTAAATACAGTGCACATAACTACTTTTCAAGTGGTTCATTATCAAGGAGAAGCAAGAAATAAACACATCTAGAGGGGCAGATGGTTTTTTAAGTGGAGAGGAATTAAAATACATATTTCCGCAGTTGGAATTATGTTGTAAAGAGGCAAAAACCATGATGAAGAGAACAGAAGAAAAGTTAATGAAACTATGCTGAAAAAGATAAATTCTAAGCTGGGCTTGGTGGCACATGCCTGTGATTCCAGCACTTAGGAGGCAGAGTTAGGCAGATTTTTGTGAGTTCAAGGCCAGCCTGGTCTACATAGTGAGCTCCAAGCCAGCTGGGATTAAAGGGAGAGTCTGTCTCAAAAAGACCAAAGTAAGTAAATAAATAAATAAATATTCTAGAGTGAAAGATAATTGAACCTTGCTAGGTGTATTCTTGGTCCTCAGTAGGGACACAGGAGTGTGGGCATGTTTGCACAGACATGGGCAACATGATGGATGTGGTTGGTAGGAGCGTGGCAAGTAATATTTAACAAGCTTTATAAGTAGTTGCATAGAGGGAAGGAAAATCAAGCCAATGTAAACTCAGTGCATCCTGTACTCAGCATGCCTGGCTCACAGTAGATGGGCAAGCTTAGGCTTGTTGAATAAGTGAACAAGTGCTGAGTCTGGTGAAGCTCACAAGAAGCGAAGAAAACATAAGCCATGTGGACATCTGCTTTGCACAGCCAGTCTTGTACACTTTTCGGACCTAGATTAACAGTCTGAAATAGCAGCTTTTTTTCCAAATATCATTATCCAGGGATCAAGAAATTGAGCAAAAATATCACCTTTAAATCCACACTTGTAATGCTTGCTGAAATTTATTTGCACTTTAAAAATTGGTGTTTGGTGGAATATTTGACAATATGTGAGCTACTGTAAGCCACCTAACCACTATCCCACTGTTCTGTGCTATGCAGTCATAAGGTCTGGCTTATTTAGAAGTGCTAAGGCAGGCTGACTTAAAGAGATGTGAATGAATACAGGCCTCCCAATTTCATTCCAGAAAATGAGTAAAAGTCTACTAATGCACCTCTGCTTCAGGAAGAATCCAGTCTGGGGACTCAGCCCAGAAGGGCATTAGGAGTCCAGAGATAAAAAGCAGCTTCTCATTGGGGGGTCAGAGAGCTTTGTCTTCGGGGAGTAGACAGCTGTGATGGCCACGTGGGCATTTGGTGCTTTACTGCTCACCGAAGCTCACTTTTCAGAGCAGATTTTTCCATTACATATTTTTCCATTACTTTCTGGGAGTACTGCTTATAGACAAGAAAATGGTGAGAGAAAAGTTTGTTACACAGCTACCAACTTGGGAAATGTTTGTCAGTCCAGTTGTTCCAAACCTGGGCATGAGTTTTGGCACCAACACTGCTTTAAGCAACGATTCCCCACTGCAAAGATGAATCCAGTACAGAAGGACTGGGGAGACACCTCTGATGCTGCTGCAGTGAGTCTCACAGCACTTTGCTGACAAGCCAAGCCTTTACAAGTCTCTGAAATCTACAGCAGGTGTTGACTGTGTGACTATACAACTTATGACAAATAGTAAAATATTCTTTTTTCCACACTGAAGTACATATAGTTGTGACTATTGCTGTCAAACACAAAGCAATTGATGCGTTTTCTAGAAATCATTTTAGATTATGCCTGGTCACCTCTGTAGCCAATGGAATGTCTCGGTGATTCAAGGGTTTTACTAACCAGTACTTGTAAATAATTGGCAGTCCACCTCTGCTTCTTCCTTTCATTTGTCATTCTTCATAGCAGATATTGCTTTGTCATCAACCATCAGATTCTTCACTTGGAGCAGCATCCCCCATAAAGGTGTCTTCAAAACTCATTATTGTAGGAAGTACATACATATACTATGTAAAGCATATTCAATATTATACTGTGATTATTTATTTTGGGGAAAAAGCTAATGATTTTATAATATAACCATAAAGAATAAAGGCTCAACAATATTTTGAATCATAGAAATACATAGAAGAAAATCAATCTCCAGAATAATGTACCAAAATTAACATGGGTTGTAGAAGTGTTATGTCCCATGTATATCAAAAGGTACACATTAAATAAAGAACAATGACCATGGAGTATATGAAGCTGTTTCTGTCTGTTAAAGCACTATGGGTGTTCCACCTTTCACAACTGCTTTCTGTGACTCATTGGTAGCTTTCCTGACAACGTATGCCATCTTCAGTAGCTTTTTTCATTTAATGGGACTTTCAATCTGATCCTAATGATACACTGCTCTGCCCACAGTCCACATCCCAAGGGTGATTAAGCTGCTGCTGCCTGGGAGCGGCTAGCCCCTGAATTCGAATGTGGACTTTCAAGTTACTGGCGTGATTGCACTGGCTCTCCTTTTCCACACTTCCAGACTAGTCAGGGGTTATATGTTGGGACCATCTGCCCTGAAGCTTAATCTATAACTGTAGAAAAATGAAGTAAAAATCTGTGAATTTCATATGATTTCAAGCACCTTTAACATTTGGCATTTGAAAAATGATAAACGAGTATTAAATAACAATTTAATACCAAGTTTTTCATTATCATGACTATTTTTTAAACTTTTATTTTTATCTGTATGAGTGCCCAGGTAAGTTAGGCTACACGCTGTCCTTCAGCTGTTCGTTATCTGCCTATGTGAGTCTGTATACTGACCATGAGAGATAACACTGTATTGCCTAAGAAGGGTGATAGCTGACAACATTGTCTCACCCCAGATTTTAGTGGAAATTACTTCCTTTTCACAATTGGGTATAGTGTTGAGCATAAGTTTTTTACATAGAGCCTTTCCTGTGTTAGTATATCATTCTATTTGGAGTTTCTTCAGATGTTTGTATTATAAGATTTATGAGATTTTTATTGCTCTAATTCTGCATCTAGTGAAGTAAGCATGTGATTTTTGTCTTTGATTCTATCTATGTGCTATATTATATTCATCGATTTGTATGCATTGATCTATGCATTTCTGGAATAAGTCCAATGCGATCATGGTATATGAGTATCTAAAGAGCTCAAAGACTTAAGCAATAAAAGATCAAATAATCCAAGTGGCAAATTAACTAAATAGCTGAACAGGCACTTTCCAAATGAAGAAATATAAACTGACAATAAAGGCATAGAATGTATAATATTTTTTCTCCTTAATGGGTAAAGGAACCCATATATGCTATTGGAGAGAATGTAATTTAGTCCACCCACTAAATAATTCAATATTAATTTTTCTCAAAAAGTTAAAAATAGAACTTTCATACGATGCAGCTACGCTACTCTTGGATAAGTAACCAAAAGAATCTTACTCTACAAATCTCTGTACATATTTATTTCAGTGCTATTAATAACAACCAAGTTATTGAATGAGCCTAAGTGTCTACTAATGGATGAACTGACACAGAAAATACAGTTACACAAAGGAGTTTATTCAGCTATAAAGAATAATGAATTATCACGTGTATGAAAATGAATGAAACTGGATAAAATCATAAGTGAAATAAGTCATACTCATAGCAAAAATCACATATTTTCTCCCATATGTAGAATCTTGGGGCAGAAAAGATATGGACGTTAAAAGGACCCAGCACAGACATGTACAGGGTAATGGGAAGAGAGTTAAGAAAGCTTAATAGAGAAGGCAAAAATAAAGCATATCATAAGCATGCATGGAAACATCATATTGAAACGCATTACTTTATATTAGTAATCTTCACTAAAAAAAAATTCCAGGAGTTTGGTGGAGAACAGAAAACAGTTAACACCATACAAATATTTCTGTAGGCTTGAATAAAAGAGTCAATTGGAGATGGCCTCCCAGAAGAAGAGCCATCAAAACTGCATAGGGCAAGGACTGGTGAAGAGCTGTTTGTGCAGGAGTCCTTCTGCTCAGAGGCTAGGGAGTGCATGCTGTTTAGAGAATCATGGAATGGCTTCTAGTCACTGGAGCAAAAATGGGGCTAGTGGTAAGCAGAGATAACTCCATGTGGTGTGTAACAAGTACGGGAGCGCTTTCAAACTGGGGAATTATTCTGATGGTAAAAGAGAAATCATTGTGGAGTTAAGGCAGAAGAGTATGTTATATAATTTGTATTTTAAGAGCAATTTGCTGATGAGAATATATTATTGAATTATAAGAAGTGAAAGACAGGAAGCTGGAACAAGTCTTTCCCTGTTCACAGTACAAAGAGTTTTTTGTAAAAATTAGAAAAAGCACCCCTCCCTCTTGGATAATTTTCATAACACACATAATTTGACAGAACAAGACTCCACTGATTTTTGTTAGAACTTGATTGGCATGGATATAGAAATCGGTATGCTGTAATGCTTGTTACATGCAATGTCCACATCCTCCTTAGTTGACCTCCACCATGCAATGCTTCCAGGAAACCCAGGAGCTACTTGTGACTAATTCTCTGTAGAACTTACATATTTATAAGTCCTATAACTCCAATAAACTACCTGGCTGAATAACCTAGCCTTGAGTGGAAGCACTTCTTTGGTCTATCATCTAGTGAATAGATGTTTATTCACAAGGTCCCCCAGGATATGTCACAGAGTACAGCTATTTGTTGCCTCTATGATCACAGTAAAAAACATTACAGAAATATTAAATATGCTAATTTCTTAAATAAGTTGTGAAAATATTCCAACAGGATAGCTGGAGTTAAGGGGAGATATGGCTGGTAAAAGATAAGAATGTAGTTTAGAAACTGTTATAAATGACTAGCTACTAGCTTGTCTTTGAGAGTAGGGACAGGAAACTGACTTGGTTCTTTGTGCTCCAAGGAGAGCTTTGTTCCTAATATTTGAAATTCAAGCCATATCTTTACTCCAAATCCTGTATTAATAACTAAATCTGTATTTCTTATCTTGCATATGTCTTTAATATAGACATAAGAAAAGAAGAAAAGAAATCCTATATACAAATATATATATTCTTGGCCAGGCATGGTGGGGCACTCCTTTACTCCCAGCACTTAGGAGGCAGAGGCAGGTGAATTTCTGTGTGTTCAAGGACAGCCTAGTCTACATAGCAAGTTCCAGGACAGGTGAGGCTATAAGAAGACAGTGTCTCAAAATAAAATAAAATAAAATAAAAACCAACGAAAACACAAAAAACAAATATACATTCTTTGTTTTTAACCAATTAAAGTAGAAATGCATTAAGAAAACTTTGATATTTACCTAGACACAGTGTGTTTCATATCTGCCAAAAGTCGTCAAAAAAGTCATGATTGTTATTAAAATGTTTGGGTATTTTAAAACTCTCTCTACTTATTTCTCAATGTAATTTGAATAAAATACCAAGCACACTTGATTGGCAGATATTTTAAATGGCATTCAGGAGAGAAATAAATAAAGTCAGAATTGAAGATATCTCAGCCATGAACAGTTGGAGAAAGTTCTCTGTCATGCAGGCCAACTGAAGAGAACTGCTTCTTCATGTCTCTATCTACAGAATTGAGGCTATGTGGAGAATTTTCCTGCCAGAAAAACACAAGTAAGAAAGTACAGCAGGACTCTAAGAGATGATGTGATGGACATCCTTTCAAATCAGACCCAGAAAAAATAACAGGGGTTTGGCTCAGTGGTTAAGACCTCAGTGCTACAGTGGAGCCTGAGTTGCTTGGCAAACTTTCCTGTGAGGCCCACGGAATTCTTAACCTGTCTTGTGCTTTGTATGCGAATTACATAAATCAATGTATGCCAAATACCAAGAACAGTGCCTGGTACATAGAACATATAATGAAAGCAGTAATATTAGTTACTAATATAGCTTGAAGGATTGTTAAATGCTACAGTTTCTGTTCAGTTGTGGAGATTAGGTAACTCCTTAAACCATTGTGTGACTACTCGTGCGGCATGTGGAACTAGGGTTAGCAGAAGTTTGGTGCTTATTTTCATTTTTCTTTCTCTTTCATAGAGAAAGAATTGCTCAGATCTTAACAGTGTTGTCACACCTACAGGTATATAACACATACATGCATTCTCATGAGCTATGGTGTAATGTCAAGCTGAAGATCAGGCAACCTGTACTTATTTCAGGGCATTAACTCACTGGTTTATGTGCTCATCTTCTCCAATAAAATGCAAGATTCTCACAAACAAAAATGATATAATTTTGAAAATATTTTCACCTGGAATTAGCAGTAAATTTTAATTATTTTACTAATAAAATAATCATCCAGTAACATTTCTTACTATCTCAAAATTGAAGCAATAAACAAAAGAGCATCAGCTTAAAGACAGATTTCTCAAGTTTCTTGTAATTGAAGAATACACAGCTGTGAACTTTATACAGTAATTTAAAACAGATTGGAAGATACTATAATTTTCCACAGATAGTCATTTAATATTTCCACACAAATACCATTCTTCTTAGATTTCAAGTGCTTTAAATTTTGTAATGTACCATAGTTTTGCAATGGAATATTTCAGAAAGGTTATTTCAAAATGATCTGCTGTCTCAAGGAAAAAAAAAAAGACAGGGCATTTTTATAACATGGTTGTGATGGTTAGATTACTTTTGATTACAGCTGAATAAAAATCCAAACGAAACTGGGTTGACCCAAAATAGAATTTATTGCTTCATTTAACCAAGTTTAGGAATAAAGTTCTGGTCAAAGCTTGACAAGGTTCAAATGATGTCATCGGGACGCGGTCTCCTTCCATAACACTTGGCTCTGACTTTTGCTTCTTTCAGAGAGAGTGTTATTCTTCATTCTCAGACAAAGTGACTTCATGGTGGTCAAGTGGCTGCCACATCGCAAGTGCTTCTGATTTCTATGTTCCCATGATGTAGGAAAGTTGTCTGCTTCCTTGTGAGCTGGAACAAAACACCCAAAAAGTCCTTTCTCAGGAGCTGTGATTGATTTCCGTGGATATCTTGGACAGTATTGTATCAGGGCCTAGAGAAAATGTACACTTCTTGGGGCTAGGAAGAGTTAATTTTGCCTAAAAGCTTGAGAAATAACAAAAGAAAGCATGGTTCTTTCAGTGCAGAACTGAAGTATCATTTGTCAAACACTCTCTGTGATATAACACCAGTTCAATATAAATGAAATAATAGTGATGTGTTCTAATTTTGTCTGGATTAGTAAAGAGAGTTCATGGTAAGAATTCTGTCATGGGAAGCCTTTCAGACCCTGAGTCCCCACTTCCTTTTGCACCAGAATGTCCCTTCCACTCACCTTTCTTTGCCCATCAGCATTCTGCTGCTGACAATTGTGTCTCCATTCACCATTCCTATTCTGCTTCCTTGCCTGATAGCCCACTTGGCTTGGAACTTACTGTGTAGACCAGGCTTACCTTGATCTCACAGAGATCCACTTTCCTCTACCTCCATTAAAGGCGTCACACCCAGCTCATCAGCCTCAAGCAATTCCTTTTTTTTTTTTTTTTTTTTTTTTCTTTATGAGACAGGGTCTCCCTGTAATTTCAGGTGTCCTGGAACTCACTCTGTAGACCAAGCTGGCCCGAACTCATGAAGATCCACCTGCCTCTGCCTCTCAAGGGCTTGGATTAAAGGGGTGCTCCACCACACCTGGCTTCTCAAGGTATTTTTGATCTGTAGTACTATACCTGCGAAAGGCAGCAGTATAGCCTGGAGCACTCCCTACAGGCTCGAGTTCTCAGCACTTGGTCTTCCTCTGGTGGCACTGTTTTGGGAAGTTGTAGAACTTTAGTAGGTGTGAGCTTCAGCAGCGGATGTAGAACTTTAGTAGGTGTCAGCGTCAGCAGCGGATGTAGAACTTTAGTAGGTGTGAGCTTCAGCAGAGGATGTAGAACTTTAGTAGGTGTCAGCTTCAGCAGAGGATGTAGAACTTGTAGTAGGTGTCAGCTTCAGCAGCGGATGTAGAACTTTAGTAGGTGTCAGCTTCAGCAGAGGATGTAGAACTTGTAGTAGGTGTCAGCTTCAGCAGCGGATGTAGAACTTTAGTAGGTGTCAGCTTCAGCAGAGGATGTAGAACTTTAGTAGGTGTGAGCTTCAGCAGTGGATGTAGAACTTTAGTAGGTGTCAGCTTCAGCAGAGGATGTAGAACTTTAGTAGGTGTCAGCTTCAGCAGAGGATGTAGAACTTTAGTAGGTGTCAGCATCAGCAGCGAATGTAGAACTTTAGTAGGTGTCAGCTTCAGCAGTGGATGTAGAACTTTAGTAGGTGTCAGCTTCAGCAGAGGACGTAGAACTTAAGTAGGTGTGAGCTTCAGCAGCGAATGTAGAACTTTAGTAGGTGTCAGCTTCAGCAGCAGATGTAGAACTTTAGTAGGTGTCAGCTTCAGCAGAGGATGTAGAACTTTAGTAGGTGTCAGCTTCAGCAGTGCATGTAGGTCAGTAAGAGCACAACTTTGAAGGTTTTGTTTTACCTTCCTGTTTATGGTCTAGCTCTCTGCTTCCTGAGCCACCAAGATGCATGAAGTGATAGTCTCAAGCTTCTGTTAGGTATTCTGTCTCAGGGATGAGAAATGTAATGAACACTGGCTCCTAATTAGTTGTTTAACCCTCAATCCTTTTGGTCCTGTCTTTCCATCTACTTTGCTGTCAGAACAGTTTGCTTCCAAGAACAGTTTGAATTTTGGAACTTATCTCCTGACAAACTACCTATTGGCCCAAACTATATAGAACAGCATAACACCCCTAACATATTACTGACTGTTCTCTCCTGTCCATTTCAAAGATGTTATAAATGCCAGGTGGGACTAATTTATTGCATAATTTTGTCTTACTTGGTTTTAATGTATTCCTAGCTTCTGTACTTATTGCATTGCATATAATAGGCATCAATAGCTAAAAGTTATAAATAGAATAAATGAAATATAAAATAATTAGGTGCAGCAGTCTTATTGGAAGTTCATTCTCTTAGAACAGTAAGAAGCAAAGACCTCTCCACTGAGTAGAAGGCTCCTCTTCGTGATCTTCAGTGAGCTTCACTGTGGAGAACACCTGCATTGCATTCCTTGGTAACAGTCCCCCTAAATGATGCATGGTTCATCCAAGAAAGATGTATTTTCATCTTGGCTTCATGGATGTTTTTCTTCTCAGCTATGGCATCTATTCAGATATACAACCTAGTTATTTTATGTTTTTCAAAGACTCACTTCTCAGGCTGGCAAGATGGTTTAATGGGTAAAGGTGTTTGATACCAAACTTAAGAAGCTGAGTTCAATCTCCAGGACCCACACCATGGAAGGATAAAACCAATACCTAAAAGTTGTCCTCTGACTTCCCCATGCTTGCTATGGCATGAACTCCCTCCAATAAATAAACGTCATACAAGTTAAAACCTCATTTCTCAATAATCAAAAACAGGTAGTTTTTGTCAATAAAATAATAAACCTGAATAAATTATATCCTAATTAAGTATATAGCTCAATGGAAAAGTTCCTGTATGCCAGGACAGGCATGGTGTCCCTGATAACTGTGATGCCAGCACTGGGGAAGTAGAAGTATACCAATTTCCTGTTTCCTAGTTTATTAGTTGGGAGGTATTTTATTACACTTTCAGTAGAAAAAAATAGTCCTAAATTTCATATCCATATCCAACAAAAGACCCCAAATAGCAAAAGCATCCTGAGTGAAAAGAGCAATACAGGTGGTATCTCTATACCAGACTTCAAACTATACTACAGGGCTATAGTCATAAAAACAGCCTGATACTGGCACAAAAACAGACCTGTTGACTAATGGAACAAAACTGAAGATCCAAACCTGAGCACATACAATTTCAGCCACCTCATATTTGACAAGGGGGCCAAGAAGACACAATGGAGGAAAGACAGCATCTTCAGCAAGCGGTGTTGGCAAAACTGGATCACCACTTGTAGAAGAATAAAATTAAACCCCTACCTCTTACTCTGTACAAAAGTCAACTCCAGATGGATTAAAGACCTCAATGTGAAACCCCAAATTCTGAAGGTGATAGAAGAAAAAGTTGGCAGCAGACTATAACATATAAGCATAGGAAAAGACGTCCTAAATCAGACAGCAACAGCATAAGAATTAAGGTTGACAATTGACAAATGGGACCTCATTAAACTCAAAAGCTTCTGTACATCAAAGGAAACAATCAAGGAAGTGAAGAGAAAACCCACAGAATGGGAGGAAAACTTCACCACAGATACACTGACAAAACATTGATTTCCAGAATATATAAACTACTCAAAAAACAAAAGAGAAAGAAAGCAAATGACCCACTCAATAGATGGAGCAAAGAGCTGAACAGAGACTTCACCAGTGAGGAGAGATGGCTGAGAAACATCTTTCTCAGTGTCGTTAATAATTAAGGAAATGCAAATTAAAACCACTTTAAGATATGATCTCCCTCCAATAAGACTGGCTAGTATCAAGAAAACAAATGATACCAAGTGCTGGAGAAGTTGTGGGGAAAAGGGAACTCTCATCCACTGCTGGTGAGAATCTAAACTGGTACAGCCACTATGGAAAGCAGTGTGGAGAACCCTTGGAAGACTTGAAATGAACTTGCCACCTGACCCAGCCATACCATTCCTGGGTATGTGCCCACAAGATTACCGCAGAGATACATGCACAGCCATGTTTACTGCAGCTCTCTTCACAATAGCAAGGAGCTGGAACCAACCCAAGTGCCCCTCAACTGATGAGTGGATAGAGAAAATGTGGTACATCTACACAATGAAGTTCTATGCAGTGGTAAAGAAAGATGACGTGAGCTTTGCAGGTAAATGGCTGGAGCTAGAAGATATCATGCTAAGTGAAGTAATACAGTCCCAGAAAAACAAACAATGAATGGTATCCCTCATCGGTGGATGCTAGCAACAATTATCTAATTGTATGGCAAACTGAGCAATATCAATGTGATCTGAAAACAACTGTGCTCTTATATTGTGAATCCCTTAAAAAGACAGAAACCTAGGTGAATCAAAAAAAAAAAAGTGTGAAGGTTAATAGAAACAAAAGCACTCTGGAAAACAATACACAAACCCAGGCATAAGGACCTGCTTCTCAAGAAAGTTGTGTCTAAAGTGTTTTACCAGTAGCCAGCCATACATGGGATTTTGGTAGCTTATGAAGTCACATTGTTCAAGTCTTTTAAGGAACTCCCCCATCACTTTGGAAAGTAAAGAGTGACTTCTGATGTGGCTTGTGCAGGAATATAATCTGATAATGTAAATTTATGGGTTACTAAAGTTATATGGGGGATTAAGATATGTCTTTTACTATAAGAGAGTTTCTTCTGAGATTCCCAGAAACTGTAGATTTATAGCTAGGACAGGAGAAGGGCCATACTTGCTTATATATACTTGAGCTTTAAGCATGGCTCATCGAGATTTTAACATTCTTATTTGAAGTATCCACATAAAATGAATATATCTTTATGTAGGCAACCTTCACAAAAATGTTAATTATGTTGGGATTCTTAATTCTCTTCTGGTAAGAGGTTTCAACCAGAATCCAAGGCAAGAAGATTCCTTTCCTTTTCTATGTTCCCTTACTTGTCCCCCTCTGCCTATCCTGCTTCTTTTCTTCTTGGGTTACCTTGTATTCCCAGAATAGCAAAAATTGCAAGACAGGGCAATTCCCCATGATGACAAGGAGAAGAAATTGTTATTTCCTCCTAAGGAAATTGTTTGTCCTCCTAAGCAAGGAGCACTTCTGTGTAATAATTTTCAGGGCCAGAGCTGAGACAATGATCAAAGATAATACACAGATATAACTTAATATCTCTTGTCCTGCTCCCCTTCTCCCTAATTTCTCTTCTATTTATGCCAAAATCTCATTTCAGTACCCTGAAGATGGGTCCCTTTAATTTTTCCTCTTCCAAGTGTTGCTATAGTGAATAAATTTCTTCTCATTATGTTTCACTCTTATTTGTCTCTTTAACTGGCATAATGAAATCATTGGGCTGGATGGATAAGCCTGGCTTGTTGTGGCTGCTGATCCCAAATTTTTATCCCTCAAGCTCCAGTTCTTATGGTAAGAGGTTTCCTATTATGCCTTCACGCTTTGTGAACTCTTAGAAACTTAATATACCTTAGCAATAGAAAAGAGACACAAGACACTGAATTTTCTGTTAATTTAAGACAAATATTTTTGAAGTCAGAATTAAATTGCTTTAAAACTTTCAAAAGTAGAAATTTATTTTATTTCCAATCACGTATTTTGTATTTCATCAGTGATAATTAAAAAGAAAACTTTAGGGCCTGGAGAGATGGCCTAGCAGTTAAGAGTGCAGACTGCTCTTGCAGAAGACCTGGGTTCGATCCCCAGCACCCACATGGTGGCTGAGAACCATCTGTAACTCCAGTCCAGGAGAACTCCAGTTCCAGAGGAATCCAAGACCCTCTTCTGACCTCCGCGGCATTGCACGACACAGGTGCACAGACCTACATGCAGACAGTACATTCATACACATACAAAAATAAAATTTAAAAAATATTAAAAAAAAAGAAAACTTTAGGTATATACACTTCAGCATTATTAGAAATTATATTTTTTTATTTATAGAATACATTACTAGACCTCACATATTTAATACAGTGCATTACTCCTGTACAAATGGAAAAGAATAATTTAAATGCTTCTAGACCAACATGGCTATTAATTTCTGTATAATGCCAATTCAACGTGGTAAACTCAGATAGTTTTTTTCCAAAGTTGACACCACAGCTAAAGTTCTCAAAAAATTCAAATTATATATATATATATATACACATATATGTTTATTTATATTCATATTAAAAGATCAATAATAGCAGTTTGTTATATGTCAATAACAGCAACAGCTTTTCAAGGTTCTTCAGTCATTTGATCAAAATTGTAAAGACATTAAGCACACTCATTAAAAGGAAATAAAGTAAAAAGCAGAATCCCAGAAAACAGCACAGTTCAATTACTAATGTGGTACCTGATAACAATTTTGTTTATTAGTTTCTCAATTATCATCTGGAAAAAAAATATTCTGAGTAACATAATTAAAAACAGAATCATCAAGAAGGTAGAGTTATGATACAATACCATTATACATCTATAATACTGGAAGATACAATCTAAAAGGCATTATTTTATAATTGATTCGACTTTTCTAGCAGAGAGCCCAAAGGCTGTTATGACATATCTCTGTAATGAAGTGCTCTCTTAGAGATAGTATTACTTTTAATTAGTGGTACATTTCTAAGTATTCACTCTCTTCATGAACATCAGCTGAAAACTGTTATTAAAATAATTATATTTTTTAAGGGATTCTACAATATAATGACACAGCTGTTTGCAGATAACATTGATGTTACTCAGTATGTCATACAATTAGGTAATTGGTGCATTTTGCAAGTATCTATGTCCAAATTTTGAACAACCTAAGGTTCCCATAGTCCAGTTGGAGAAGCTTGTATGCACAGGCATGTTGATCAATCAGGAGTCCAGACTATATTCCTGTAGTCTCATGATTCACCCCTATCTCTCCACAGCCCTTACAATCTACCACGCCTCCTCTTCCGCAGTTTGTTCCCTGGGCTTTGGGAAAGGGGCACAAGTGGGTGAGAAGAAAACAGTCTAATTTCTTTGGAGTTGTCATTTTGGACTCCAGTCTGTTCAGGTTGTTTCCCTTCATGGATTGACAGCTTTCCCAGTGATACCCTTTTTAGTCATACTAACAAAGCACAAGCTATTGGATGTACAGGCATTTAAGCAGTACCACTTATTATGTCAAGCTAAGCTGTGAGCATAGACACAGATGCTTGGATGGTATGCTAATCCGCAAACTGTGGTTTCTCTATAAAGGGTGACAAGTTCTTATTGTGGCTTATAACATCTCCTAACCACTAGAGGACATAAGCTTGTGGCATCCGCTGTGAGTTATTCCTCCAAGGAGAGAGCTAATAGCCAAATAGATTTGGGATATATATAGACACTTGGCTGCCACTGTTGCACAGTATCTCCAGGCTGTTGAGGTGTAGCTGATATTGACGGAGGAGTCTTGCTTGTCTCAGGGAGACCAATATTTTGCTGTATTGCTTTAGTGGCCTTTGGTAACGCTCTCTAGCATTTCAGAGGCCAGTTGTACGCTAGCAAGTGACGTCTCATAACATTTTTCATGCTCACACCAGGTCTTCGACAACAGGGACTTACTGCCTTTCTCCTTGCATATATCCCACTTATAGGCAAAAGGCCTTTATAATTTGGGGGGGGCGGGTTTGCATCCCCTAGCCAACATCTCCTAGGCAGAATAATTCATCGCTGATGTCAGAGCTTTCCTGTAGTAATATATTTTGCTTAATTACACAACTTATGAACACTTTACTATTGAATTTGGCTCTAGATAGAGAAATATCCTTTCACAGTTCCTATGCCTATCAATCAATTAATACATTTTGCCTGTTATATAGGAAATTACCACTGTAACAATTGGCTCTAGTTTACAGTTAGGGTGGTTTCATTACCATCACGTTTTTCTTTTTCCTATAAAGGGGAGAGGTAGGAAGGTTTCTCAGCATCTGGAAGGTAAACTTCATTAGGGCCCATTATAAACTTCATTAGGGCCCATTATAAACAGTCAACCCCAAAATTATTCAGAGAGATGCTCAGTGTCTGTGACTCAGGCAGTCTGAGTTTCCTCATTCCTTAATGTTCAGATGGGTCAACCTCTCTGCTGGCATTCCCCAGTTCGTCCTGCACAGCCATAAGTTGTATGTTTTCAGGCATTTAGATTGGTGATTTTCACCTGTGGGAACATAAAATTCTCCTCCCATTGTTAGTTTCAAGATCAGAAAAATTGAAAATTTATCAGTAGGATTGGAACACAAAGTTTTCCATTTGTATCACAGAAAGGATAGTACCCCACCTCCTTCTTTTTTTTTTTTAGGTTTTTATGTTTTGACCTATAGATGCCTAAGTTGTATTACACATACCCATAAACAGGAGCCAAGACATAAGCTTTCATTAAATTTACCCAAACTGTTTCTCATTGACTGTATGCTACTTATTTGGGAAGGAAATTTAAACTTAGTTCCTTTAAATTGTCCTACAAGTAAAAGAAAGTGTTATAATGTGATGTTGTATAATTCAGAAAAATATATAGGCCATTTGTATACCTTAACCCAATAAAAATTATAAATAAAACAATTAACATTTTATATTCCCAATTACTTAAATTTAGGTGTAGGTTTTGGTGGAAATGGTAATACAATTGAACTAATTGGGAATATAAAATGTTAATAATTATATTTTTTAAAGAACTAGAAGCAAAATTAATGCCTATTAGCTGGGAATTAGAAATAAACTGTTGTTTATCTATTAGAATATTAGTCACATATTTAGAATTGCAATAGGCATATATACTTACAGGTAAATGTGAAAAACCATCCAAACTATTAAATAATAAAATGTATAAAATATCATCTAAAATACAGCCCAGTTTGTTAAAATTTGATATATTTTAGCATCAACCCTAGAAAGTAAGAAATGTTGTGGGAGAGACTTTCCTGTCCTATTTGACTTTTTATTGTCATAATTTTTACTCTTATAAAACAGTGTATTATTAGTTACTTTCCTCTTTGCTATGATCAAATACAAGGCAATAAGCAACTTTAGTGTTGGGTGGATACAGCCTGCCATGGCATAGAAGGCCTGGCTGTACGATCCCCAGGCAGCTGGTCACAGTTCTTCCACAGTGAGAACACAGAGATGATTGTGGGGCTCAGCTCTGTTTCTCCTTTCCTCAGAGACTTTCATTGACCCCCACCCACAGGGTAGTGCTGCCCACACTCAGAATGACTCTGCCTACCACAGTCAACCCCTTCTGGAAATATCCTAGAAATACATCTAGAAGTGTTTTCTTGTGATTTTAATTTGAGCCAAAATGACAATGATTAGTAACCATCATAATTATTATGTTCTAAGCAAGGTTTGCCTAACTTTTCTCAAAGGATGCACAAATTCTTGATATTCAAAGGTCTTTTTTAATTAGGCCGGCAAGAGGAGTCAGCATATTAAGACACTAGTAGTTGAAAAACCTAATAACCTGGGCTCAATATCCAGGATCTACAGGGTGGACGGAGAAAACCAGCCCCCACAAGTTGTCATCTGACCTCCACACATGTGACACAGAGCACACCCATTCACTCATACAGCCATACACACCCAATAAATAAATGAATACAGCAACAAGTTAAAGTCTTTATTCTCATAGGCTTCTGCTCACTTGTAAAAGGAATTCTCTTAACATCTGAGTTGAAATACCATCTTACAGAGGCATGTGTTCTCTACCTACTACATGCATAGAAAGCATAGTAATTCAATTATCTGTTTTCAGATTTGTGTCCCAAGCTTGTAAGCTATGTTCAGCTTGGATAAAAGGTTTTTTTTTCTTTCCTTCCTTGAAATGTAAAATAATGGAAAGCATATTTTTCGTTTAGTTTTGTTTTGTTTGGTTTTGTTTGGAGATTTTTTGTTTTGTTTTGTTTTGTTTTTTGTTGTTTTGGGGGGTCTTTTTTTGAGACAGGGTCTCCATGTAGCTCTGGCTGTCCTGGAACTCACTATGTAGACCAAGGCTGCCCTAGAACTCACAGAGATCCGCATGTCTCTGCCTCCTGAGTGCTGGGATCAAAGGTGTGCACCACCACGCCTGACCGAAAGCATACTTTTAAGCATAAGTTTGCTTCAAAAGCCTACCAGCTGCATCAGAAGTATGAACATTTTGTCCCTTGCTGATAGCACTGTGGGTTATTGTTTGCTTTAGTGGACAAGATGTGATTTTTCCACCACACTCAGGAAGAAGAATCACCAGTTTGCATCACATTTAGAGCTGAACTCAAGATTTATTAGTTTTTCTTTTTTTTTCATAAGCCATAAAGTCAAACATGACAACTTGGGGCCTGAACTCACAATATATTATTTCCTGAAGGAACACTAGTTGTTTCTGACATTTGTGGTCTAACACAAATTTTATTGGATTTGTCAGAATATTACAAAACAAATTGACTCATTTTCTTTTAATAAATATGGCTTCAAGATGATGCTTATATGGTACTGACTGAAAATATGCATATTTTTCACTAGAAAAAAAGCATTTTAAGATATAATAGCTCCTTTGCCTTTGATTTCCCTTTCCACTGTTTCAGTTATCAGTGGTCAATGAGGTGCAGAACATATTCAATAGAATATTCTAGAAACAAACTCTCCATAAGTTTTAAATTACATGCTACCCTGAGTAGGTAGTACCCTGATGTCATCGTATTGTGGACATCATCCGTGGCTCTGTCCAGTATATCCACACTCTATCCCTACATGTCATTTGTCACTGACTAGCCTTCTCAGCCATTAGTTCTTATGTTTAAATAGCCCTTAATTTGCTTAAGACAATTCAAGCTACAAGAGTACTGATGCTAGTAATTGCTAGGAAATAATATACACCAAAGAGAATTCATAAAGTGCTCCTTTAAATGAAGAGATGAAAATTTTCTATTGTAGTAGTGAGGAAAGAGAAAAAATTCATGCTGAGTTTTCTGAAATCTATGATAAGTAAAAAAAAGAAAATTTACCAGGGAAATTTGAAGAATAATGAACTTGTACTGTTTTGGTGGGTTTTTTTTTTTTTTTTTACTTGTTCTTGGTGATGGTTGGTGGCATTTTTGTTTTTCGTTTTTATTTTCTTTTAGTTTTAGACATAATTTTATTATAGATTGATAAGTGGGAGATAACCAGGGAGAAAGAGAGGCATGCCATTTGAATTAGGTCTGCTTGAGGAGCAGCCACATGGGGACAGGCAAGGGGAGGGAGCGTCAGGACAAAATCTGGACCTTGATCCCTCAGAATCTCAATTCACTTTTCACCCCAAGATCTTAAATCAATTTGCATAAACTTGAGAATCAACCAATTGAAGCTCTGAAAATCAGGGCATCTTCATTGAAAACAATGGAGATTGAGAAGAAAGTTTGACATTCTATATATGAGCTGTTTTAAGCATAAGGATGATGAAAGGGCAAGCTTGTAGCTCCCAAAAATTGATGCTGGAGAAACTATTTTAAATAAAATTATGCGTGAGGCCTAGCTCAAGGGCAGAACTCAGGAGACATTTGGGGCAACAGGCACCCTCTTGAGTTCAGGCCCACTTTTATAACTGAAGTTAGGAGTCAGGTTGTTTATTCGGGTATAATTCAGGCTAATCAATGCCCACAGGGTTTCAGAAAAACAAACGTTAAGGCTCTAGTCAGCACCCGAAAGAGATAGGACAAACAAAGGAAAAGTTATGTCTTTATGAGTCAGAATCCAGAAAAGCAGGCAGAATTTACAGATCCTTATGGCAACTTAATGTATTGTGCTGGGGGCAGGAATTTCTGAACAGTACATTAGCTCATTAAAAGTCCAATACTTCCTCCATTCTCTCTAGCATGGCTTAGGGTAGATCTGCCCTCCTGACGCATGATCCCTTGCCCATGTGATTGGTCAACCCAAACCATATCATCTCTTAAGAGACGATGTTTTCACACAGAGGTAGATTCCATTCTTCTGGGGAGCAGTAAAGTTATCCCAAAATAGGCCTTCAATGGCACTGTAAGATTCCTTTCTCTGAAGAGTTAACCCTAAAATAATTTAAAAACCACGTACCAAATCCCCCATCATTTCTGTCATTTCTGGCCTCCGTTCAAGCTAGGATAAAGGATATTTTTGGCTTATCACTAAAGATGTGAATTGAGATCCTGTCCCTAAAGTATCAGTCCTGTTTCTATCTCCTATTTGCATCATTCCCCCTCTGAAGGAGCAACCATATTGCCATTTTTTTGAAGTTTTTATTTATTTTATTTATTTGTGTATGAATGTACTGTCTGCATGTAGGTCTGTGCACCAGGTCGTGCAATGCCACGGAGGTCAGAAGAGGGCGTCAGCTTCCCCTGGAACTGGAGTTAAAGACGGTTCTCAGCCGCCATGTGGGTGCTGGGGATTAAACCCGGGTCCTCTGCAAGAGTAGTCGGCGCTCTTAACCGCTAGGCTATCTCTCCAGTCCCCCCCATATTGCCATTTTTATGGAATTGGGATGATGACAGAATCTGGCTTCTTCTCACTGAGTGTGATATAACAGTTGGTGCAGCCTCTCTAAGGGGACCTTGACTATACGACACTCAGATTTAGTGAGGAAAAGATGTCCTTAGCTTGTACCCAGCAAGACAGTTGAGAGACAAGTAAAAGCAAAAGTTATTAACATTACAAGCCCAAGAGCCAGGAGAAGCCAGAAGAAGAGACATTTTGGAATGTCTGAATTACAGTTTGTTGCAATCTCTTGATAGGCTCTGGGATTAATTATCTATTAGGCTCTTCCTCAATTGTTTTCTTTAGCCTTCAAGGCTGGATTGAAGAGATAAATGGAGATATGTTTTCAGGCATTTTGATAACTGCTGGTTTGTCTAGGGTGAAGTGTCTCCAAGATGACTTTTAGAGAGAGAATTACTAAGCCTCTAAGCCTACTATCTTTTGCAGAAAAAATGTACTGATCATAAAATATGTGGAATTTACTGAGACTTTTAGAAAGATTATGTATTCTGCTCCACCACAAGGCGTAGTTCTGAAGCCTTTGAGCAACTACAAGTTCTGTTCATTCTCATCCCATCTCTTTCCTTTGCATAAAGTTACCCAAAATATCTACTGGTAATGCTTTATTTTCCCCTAAAAATCTTAAAGTCCAAGTGATGAAATTCAAACAGTTTACAGGAAGACTGTTCTTTGAGTTGAGCTCCATTCAGAGTCTGCAGTTGAAATACATCATGAGATTTCAGTTGAAATGCTTGTAGGATCTCTCCTGGAGGGAGACAGGGCACATGGATGAATATGAACTGCTTCTCAATCCGCTTTCACTCTGACACGAAGAAAAATAATTGGAAATAAGGTTGTATTCATTCCTTCAGAGGTGGTTTTCTCCTTTAGTTGTGAAACATGTTATTTTAAGTAAAATTATCCCCAAATATGAAGGAACAATATCACTAATGCCAAATATGACAGGACATATAAACACTTGATCCTTATGAGAAGAAGAAGAAACATTTTCACGTCTTCAGGTTTTCAGAACAGAAGGAGTATTGATTTTGGCACTGAATGTAAACCACCTAGGTATCACTTTTCATGAGTTCCCAAAGATGAAGCCAAGGACAAAAATATAAACTGAAATTCTCTGTTGAGAAGATGGAAATAGAAAAAAACTCAACAATAATGGAAATATTAAGTTTGCATAGTTAATAATTCTTGACCATGTGAACTAAGAAGCCAAAATATTAAGTACTCGGTCATATTCACTCCACGTGTTTCATTTATTACTTATTTTTGAAAACACTGGGGAATCTGTATTGGATTTTATCCTTGTGATTAACGGTGTGGATTTGTGTTAGATGAAATTTTCATTTGCAGACTTCGATCCTCTGGGCTGTATCTCTAGAGAGAAAAAGAAAAAATATCTCAGGACAAATCTTATAATTCATTCTTGAAATATATATATATATATATATATATATATATATATATAACACACACACACACACACACACACACACACACATACACTCCCATATGCTTTTAAACCTCCAGAATACCATGTTTTAATGATGTTAGTAAAAGTGGAAAATTTCAAAATGCACAAAACTTCAATAAAAATTGGCTTTAAAAACAAAAAACAAGTGGAGGGGGCTGGAGAAATGGCCTAGCAGTTAAGAGCGCTGACTGCTCTTGCAGAGGACCCAGGTTCCATCCCCAGCACCCACATGGTGGCTGAGAACCATCTTTAACTCCAGTTCCAGAGGAATCCAACACCCTCTTCTGACAGAGGCATTGCACGACACGGGTGCACAGACTTGCATGCAGACAGTACATTCATACACATACAAAAATAAAAATTTTAAAAAAAGTGGAAAATTTTGATCTTGTCTCTAACAAAGCAGAAACTTTTTACATTTTTATCTCCATATGTTGTATATTTTTGTATGTGTATGAATGTACTGTCTGCATGTAGGTCTGTGCACCAGTGTTGTGCAATGCTGCAGAGGTCAAAAGAGGGTCTCGAATTCCCCTGGAACTGGAGTTCTCCTGAAATTGGAGTTACAGACGGTTCTTAGCCACCATGTGGGTGCTGGGTATCGAACCTGGGTCCTCTACAAGAGCAGTCGGTGCTCTTAACCACTAGGGTATCTCTCCAGCCCCATATGTTGTATTTAAATGACCCCACTGAACTACTTATTACTAAAAGAAATACTTATTTGATTCATTGTAGCATATAATTTTTGTCTGCTTACTCATTTTTGAGACAGATTTTCACTGTGTAGCCTTGTACAATATTTTAATGAAATACTTAACCCTCACCAAATCCTTACTAAGCATCCAATGAAGTTGTCATATATAAACTTAATAGATACTGCTTTTACAAAGAGCCCTCATATATTTTACAATAATGTAAAACAGTAAGAAAATTGAAGTAAACTATCTCTGAAAGTTTATTCAGTTTGAAAATATTTTAGAAAAGAATTTTTCATGATATGTAATAATTATTTTTATTATTTTTTTTATTTCTGTGTGTGTATGAATGTACTGCCTGCATGCCGTTTGTGCACCCGTGTAGTGCAATGCCACAGAGGTCAGAAGAGGGTGTCGGATTCCCCTGGAACTGGAGTTACTGGAGTTCTTCTGGAATTGGAGTTTCAGACGGTTCTTGGCCGCCATGTGGGTGCTGGGGATCAAACCTGGGTCCCCTGTAAGAGTGGTCGGCACTCTTAAGTGCTAGGCCATCTCTCCAGTCCCCGCAATAATTATTTTAACAAAATGATGTTCTCAAATGAAAGGCAGGAGAAATTTTAAATGTGATATGAACTTGATTATACATAAAATATATGAATTATAACCATCTCAAAAGGTGAATATGGATTGAAATGCAGGTAGGTTTACAGGAACTTTATTGGTTGTCTGTATCTCTGCATCCTCAAAACTTTCCTTCTATGTCACTTTGATGGCTGTGTATCACCTATCCAATTGTTTTTCTAGTCAAAGGCATGCCGTTGACTTTTAGCTGTCATCTGTAATGTCAAGTATAATTGATTACTTAACCCAAGATTTTCATTCATAAATGTTTCTTACGTGTTATTCTTTCTGTCTCGGCTTGGTCTTGTTCTCTATGCCTTAAATCAGACTCCTTCCATCTCCTGCCTGGGCTGTGCAGCTGTCTATCAACTTGTCTCTCTAGTTTTGTCCTCTTTACATCACTTTTCTTTTTTTAAAATAAAATATTTTTATTGGTGTTTTGTGTGTTTCATACATCATTTCTCAGTCCAATGTAGACACACTCCCTTTTCCATGTCACCCACCCCACCCCAGTTCATGCATTCTGCCATACATGTCTTGCATCTTTTTTCTGTCTTCTTAAAGTTGTTCTCTGCAGAGGTTTATTGTTTGGGCAGAGGTTGGCTGTTTCAGTCAGGTCTTTGATCCAGTCTTTTTGTCGTTGTTGTTCCTCCCCACATCACTTTTCACCATATCATCTAGATTTATTTTAGGTGAATGTGTGAGTTATGTAGCTTTCTTTAAATAGGGTTATATTGCTTATAAAATCAAGTTCTTTGGTGTGGTATGAAACGATCCCTCCATGACCCAGTCCCGATCTTCCTCCTCAACCTTCTCACACTTTTCATCTTTATTGCACACTGTAGAATGTACATACTAAGCAATCTACACATTGTGAGTTTTTTCAGGCTGTTTCTCTGCCCAGTATGTCCTGAATAAACTTATACCTACTCTCACTTATAAATAGGGCAACTTCTTTCTGGCATTTTCTCCTTTGGGGAACTAAACAAACTAAACCTCTCTTCTATTAACCCTCCTGCTTTTGAGTTACTCTATACTATATAAAACTGAATCTATTTACTTAGGAATTTGTTTCTTTTACTTTACTGTAAGGGAATGGAAAGCAGAGGCTGTGAACAAAGCATAATCATTCTTTTCAGTACTAGCAATGTATGTGAAATATATTAGGCACTGAGTAAACATCTGTTGAATTAAACTGACTTTACAGCTACTCATAAAATTAAATTTAGATTCAATGGCTTGCCACAGTAAGATAATGCTAGAGTGGGTTAAAATACAGTTAAATAGATATTGAGTGCTGGAACTGTGCAGGGTTGTTACACTGTGTGGTAGAAAATCCTCAAGAAATACTTGTTCATTTGCTGTTCCTGTCTTATGGTGCATCCTGAAAAAATGAATGTTGCATTTCCTTAGAAACCTAAAGACAGCACTGCATATGCTACTCAAAGCTTCAGAATGAAAGGCAGACAAATATCTGTGCAGTTTTCTGTGGTTTGGAAGCTTCTTTTAGAGTCATCATATTTTTCCTAACACTTACCTAAGAGAACATACCTAAGGTTTGGAAGTCAGTCGAGAACATCCATTTCTGAGACATTTCTCTTCTTTTGTGGTTCTGGTGAATATGGTCAAAGCATTGTACCATGTATCCTCTTGGTCTGGGCCCAGGTTTAGCACAAGAAGATCCCCAAGATCCAGGTTTGACGCTGATTAACCACAAACTCTTTGAAAAGCAAATAAACTCTTGAGTTTCAATTTCCTCCTCTGTGACATGCCAGCATCAATCCTGCTCAAGAGAAGAGGCTGGCAGTCAGAACCTGTGGGACCACGGCTTTGTCATTTTTATGTATACCACATTTTAATCTAAACCATAGTTAAAAAAAAAAACACTTTATTCTTATTGTAGAATAAGGATAGCCAGCCACCAGCCGCGAAAGGAGTGCACTGATAAAACCAGGTTAGGCTTTATCATTTATCCCACATAGACTACAAAGCTGCTTGTGAAAAGAAATAGAGAGAGAGAGAGAGAGAGAGAGAGAGAGAGAGAGAGAGAAAGGAAGGAAGGAAGGAAGGAAGAAAGGAAGGAGAAAGAAGGAAAGAAAGAAAGAGAGAGAGAGAAAGAAAAAGAAAGAAAGAAAGAAAGAAAGAACAAAAGAAAGAAAGAAAGAAAGAAAGAAAGAAGAAAGAAAGAAAGAAAGAAAGAAAGAAAGAAAGAAAGAAAGAAAGAAAGAAAGAAAGAAAGAAAGGAAAAGGTTAGAAAGAGAAAGAGTTGAAGCAGAGGTTTGGCATATTTAGTTTTTTACTTGGATTTCCACATTGATTCTTTCCACTATCTACCAGTCCTTCCTAGTCACAACAAACAAGATCAACAAAATGAGAAAGGAGAAAAACCAAAAGGCACAAAGGGAAGCATAGAGAAAAAGAGAGGATAGAAAATACAGATAGTGTTTCTCAATCAAGATCTTCAGACATTGTTACAAAGTTGCCTAGTATGCAGTCTAATCGTCTCCATTTTACACTCTAAGAAATGGGTGTCAGAAAGGTTAAACAGCTTGCCATAGTTCTATAGCTATTACTCCAGTTCAGGTCAGAATTTAAACTTCAGTTTCACAAAGTATTTACCCAGCCCCTGCTAAGTGTCTGCACTGTGAAAAATATCAAGACCTGTGACTCTGTTTCTTTAATCTTTTGAAAAACAATTTTATAGTTCATTTTTTCCTTTCCACATCAGCCAAATATTGGATGCCTGTTGCTCCCATATATTATTTAAATATATGACTGTATTCAAGATTAACAATTGAAGAAGTGCCTTTGGAAGGTACAGAAAGCATTTGGAAATTCTTCAAAGAATTACGTCAAATATAATCATTTTCCCTGGCCCAAAATTGTAGGACTTCATAATCAAATCTTTTTTTTCAGAATTAAATATCTAATAAAATTGGTTTAAAAGCATTTGCTTTGCTATAATATTATCTGGGATTAAAAAGACAAATGAAATTATCATATTTAAAATCATCATTATTTTGATACCATGTGAGAAAAAATATTGCCAGTGGTTTTCTGCATGAGGAAACATTAAAATGGAAATGTTAGATAAACAAGAATGCATTGTCTATGGAGATAAATACTAAAGACATAGAAATTGATTCAAAATAACATACTATACTCTCACAGATTAGTTATCAGGGTTGTACTTTAGGGAGTTTTAATAACCATGATATGTAATCAGATAACTTAGCTAAGGCCAGAAGAGCTAACATCAGTGGACAAACCTTTTGAAACTGAGGAATTAGAATATAAGAATTCTAAGAAATTTTAGCAAAGGCAAGTATGGTGGTGTGCATGTACAATCCAGTGCTTAAGATCTAAAGCCAGCCTTGGCTTCATACTGAGAACTTATTTTAATAAAAGGTAAAAAGGAAGAAAGAAAAAAGAGAAATGAAAAAACTTAGAGGGCAAGAAACATTATAAATTAATATTTGTAGAGGAAGTCATTGAAAAGCATTATAAATGAAGATTTGTCGAGGAATTCATTGAAAAATTATGCAGTTAAACTTGAAACTTTGAATGATGTTCTTATTTATTCTGCTTTTATGTTTGTTAGTGTTTTGCCTGCATGTATATAACTGTACCACATGCTTGCAGTGCCTGCGGAGACCAAAAGAAGGGGATAGAGTCCCCAAAACTAGAATTAAAGAAGGTTGTTTGCCTCCATGTGTGGATACTGGGAACTGAACCTGGGTCCTCTGCAAAAGCAGCTAGTGCTGAGTTATATCTCCAGCTTCTTACCTGGTAGTTTTAATTTTCTAAAACTGTTTAAATCTCTATCAAACATTTGTACAATTTTCCAATTAAAATATAGTGCATCATGGAAAGCATCTTGGGGTAACTTCAATTTTTATCCTTAGAAAAGCAGAATCTTAGGCATAATTCAATGATCTGTGTCATGTTAAAAACACAGAGAACTTGAGTCAAACTTATTTATGGACATTGACATTTTATTTTCAGATAATCTTCTCCAAAATGTGTTACAAAATATTCTTTTGATTCGCCCTGACCATTTTAAAAAGTGAAATCAACCTGGTTAGCTCCCAGACTATGTAGAATAATGTAACAGGCCAGCTCTGTCCCACAAACCAAGGGTTGTCAGGCCCTGCCTTAAGGGTTGCATGGCTTTTTGTCTGGATGGAAAAACTAGGTTAGGAATGAGAGAATTTGCCTAGGGAGAATCTGCATGTCACATTTTGGTGTCTGTGGTGAGCACAGCCAGGGGAGATCACGCCCAGTTCTGCTTTGACTAGTGCCCAAGCACACTGTGGGCACAGCACAGCAGCATACAGCAAAATTAAACTCAAAGATTGGCTTTTGGGTTTTCATAAGAAACTTAACATCTGTCTTCTCTAAAGGCCTGAACATTCATGGAGGTCAAAACTGTCAATCACATGTACTGTTCTAATCCAGCACAAAATAGCAACATTTACAAACTAAATAAGCTGAAGAAACTGGTGGATGCTACACTCAAAGACACACTACCCAAAATATACCCAACTCTTAAACAATAACAAATTAAGTTGATTTACAATAATAATTATGAGTAAAAAGGTAAACCAAGGTGATTTTTGAAAGTCAGAACTCTTCCCCGTTTCTTTAGCTAAAAAGCCACATACACACATTAGCCGGGCATGGTGGCTCATGCCTTTAATCCTAGCACTTGGGAGGCAGAGGCAGGCGGATCTTTGTCAGTTTAAGGCCAGCCTGGTCTACAGAGTGAGTTCCAGGACAGCTGGGGCTACAGGGAGACCCTGTCTCAAAAAGACAAAAAAACAAAAAAAAAGCCACCTAAAAGCTTTACTCAATTGAACAAGCTAAGAAGTCAAAAGTGCATTATTTAACCTCAGCTCTCTACATTTGAAGTGGAACTTCATAAAGTTATTAAGGCTAGATACAGTGTTCTCCTAAAGTTAGCTAATGTTAAAAGAACAACACAAATCTGAGGCCTGATGAAGTCAGCTTGCTTCAGGTTAGTACAGAAGCTCAGCTTGTTCTTTGCCACTGAATCAAATTAGGAGCAGCTGGTAATTGGGACCAGATGAAGCTTCAAGGAGGAGATGTGGGACATTCCAGAGTGCACACTCAACATTTTTCCACAAAGACTAATGTCAATTAGTACGACATGGTAGTGACTGAAATTATACTTGGCAAACAAATTACCTTGAAAGTGAAGCAATTCATTTTTGCAGATTGACATCATTCCAATTTGGGGGAAAATTAATAGCAATCAATGTCTTTGTATGCACTTTGTAATACTTTGATACTTCCAGTTCTTCAAGGACTGCTTTTCTACACAAAAGAAGACTCATTTCATATGTTTAATTTTTTCCCTCGTATTTATCCTTTAGTTCCATAGAAAAATTCTACAGATAATTTTGTGTTTCCATAACAATGTGAATCATATCTGATAACTTTATTTACTTACTCATTAATTATTGATCATTATAACTAACTCTGATTGGTAGTTTTATTCAAAGAAATCTCTAGGCAAAATTATTTTCTTTTCTTTATGCTTTCTCTCTTGAGTACTGGTTTCCTTTAAAAACTAATTCCCCTCTTTTAGATTTCTGAAAGTCCAAACATTAGAAAAGAATGAAGAGAAGCAATCTATACAGTCACCTCTGAGAGAGTCAAAGGCCAAGTATATTTTACTTTCCTTCACTTCCTCTAGGATACTCAGGCTACAGATTTTATGGAGAAAGTTGTAAACTAAAGACTTCCTTAAGGGAATTAATTCTGATGATATGGATTAAAATTTAAGTTTTATGCTGTATTGAGGATGGAAATTGCAAAGAAAATTTGCTTTTTTGTCTGTAGTCTTTCTCAAGAGTTTTAAATGTATACATCTGGGAAAAATGAAAATGAAAGATTATTTTATTCTCAAGAAAGAAAAAATACTTTCTAACCCAGTTGAAATGTCCTAGAAGTTCTGTTTGGAGTATTAAGATGGTCATTTATAAGATCAATGTGTGGTGCTCATTGAATTTGAGAGGGTAACTATGATCTGTTATTTCTCCCCTTCCTACCCAACAAGAGACCTTCCTGTGTTTGAAAGGGTTGCACTCAATGCAGAGAAACCAAAACCTCTCCTTCACATTCCTACTTGGGTTCCACATGGCAGTCTTGCCAACACCCCAGGTGTCCAAGCAAGCCAAATCCTGACTGCCAAGTCTTAGGAGGAAATGGCAAGCAGATTAAAGGGAAGGTGCCATGAAACCCTCCATTGAGTGACTAGAGGTACAGACCTGGTTTGCCAAGAGTTTCCTGAAGGACTCATAGCCTTTTTGCTGTTTAGTCAACTGTAAGGCTTCATTTGTGGGACTCTTGCTCTGTTATTTTTTTTTTAATTTTTGGACATTTTTTGGTTTTTAATTTGAACTGGCCAGAACTGTACCCAGGTCGGGATTGGGAGGTTATAGCCTCAACTCAGAGTCAGGTTAGGCACACCTATTTATCTGGTTTGGGTTACTTGGATTTTATATATGAAATGAAAAGTTAAAATTTTAATTCAAGAGTAAATACAGAAGGGGAGTAATCTTACAGTTAAGAAACCTTCCAATGAAGATCAGGATGCCTATACAAACAGTTCTGATCCTGATGAGCTTGCTGATACTCTCAGTCTATGATGGGTCAGCATCTGAGGGATCTATGCCTCTGAGGATGTGAGCAACTTGGATGGTCTGTATTCTCTGTGGCTCATCACATTGCTCTGTAGTCTTCTTTCAAGCCTCTGGTTCTCACCTTTTTCTAAACCTTCCTCTGGGAACACATGTAAATTCTAAAGAACCAGAAGGATCCAGTATGAATATTCTAACTAGTTGGGAGGTTGGAGAAAATACTGGGTTCAAGCCTACAGGAGGCAACTGGAGATTACAGTTTAGAGAGGAGAGAGAAACAAGTCACCACCAGTCTTTGCTATCTTACTAGAGGGGTTGAAGTTTGTCCTCAGGGAAAGAATAGTAAGTAGATTAGTTTTTAAGTAAATAGATTAGTTTTTCTTTTGAAAAATATTCTGTCTTATACAATAAAGTGAGATAATTCAAAGAATTCTTAAGAATTCTTTAATTCTTATAAATGGGATAAAGATACTTTTTAATGTTGTGCTAATCTCACAGAATAGAGCACAGGAATATAACAGAAGGGTTATATTATTTTTCCCCTGAATGACTTCACTCCTATATAAATACGGTACAAAGCATGCTTTGGAAGTAGTGAATACAAATTCCAGTTTCCCCTCCTACCACCTGCCCCCCCCCACTCAGGTGGCAAATCTGAAGAACAGAAGAAGATTTAATAGACTCCTCACAACAAGGAGGCTTGATAGAGGAACACAGAAATATATTGATTCAATCCAAGGCAAATGTGTTAAGAAACTTTGTTCCAGATACAGTGAATAGGCAGAAACTAAAAAAAATGAAATATTCTCATCCAGACAAAGATATAATACAAATACTATTCAATATAATGCATTTAATAATCATGCTAATAAAATTTATAGTGTCTAAAATTACATCTAAATATATTTTCCCCAAAGTTATGAGAAGATGGGTAAATTTTTCAATAAAAGGAAAGTAATATTTTTTGAAGTTTCTCAAGAATTGTAAAGAAGTAATTCTCTTAAAATTTATTACATTTTTAAAAATTTGTTCATTCAACCATCTGATCATTTATTAACCAATTACATCAATCAGTTAAGCCGAAGAGATCTATTGAATTCTAATATGCCAGATATACTGGGTATTGGTGATATCAAAGTACAGTATGACCTTCTTTACCTGGATTCACAGTGAATAAGAGCTGCCCTTGTACATATGGGCTTAAAATATAAGTGAGGATGACAGCCTCTCTCTACAGAACTGTTCATTTCACAGTCCTTTGATATATACCGTCTAACAGGATTTTACAGTCCCAGACCGCTAGAAGAAAAAAGCACACAGACTTCAGGTTTGAACCAGCCAAATTAGGTTTTTAATTTGAACTGGCCAGGACTGTACCCAGGTCGGGATTGGGAGGGTTCAGTCTCAACTCAGAGTCAGGTTAGGCTTATAAAGGCAAATACCATATCCTTGTAAATTTTTAGAGAAATTCTAGTCAGACAATAAAAACTTCAGTTCCTGTCTGCTGCAGGATAACAAAAACTAAGATAAGAAGTGGGTAGATAGTTAGGTGGTCAAAAGACATTGTGAAGAGGAGAGTCCCAATGTCAAGATAACCAAGTGGCTCTTCCTGGACTTGTTCCTCTGGGCCAGGTTTGGATATATCACAGTTGTTTATCTGTAATCTTTCCACATTGTAGAACAAATACAAGAATAATGCCTTACACCTAAATCTTTGGGCCATAGCTTATGTCTCAAACACCAAACAAAAAGTACCTTGAATCACAAAGAGTATGCACTTTAATGCTACTTTTCTATAGGGCATAAAAAAAGTGAATAGTTTTCTCAAGGTCAGTTGAGGATCTGGTCCTATAGGGCATAAAAAAAGTGAATAGTTTTCTCAAGGTCAGTTGAGGATCTAGTCCTCATAGCCGTAGGCGTCCAAAAAGAAAGTATAACCAGAAATAAAAAATCAGTAAGGCCTAAGAAATGGTACTTCAGTTATAAAACTTGAGATCTGAGAGAGAGAGAGAGAGAGAGCACTTTTGTTTCACCTGTCTTCAATTCTTACTGGCAAGTGCATCTACTCTGTGGCTGCCACTGCTTTTGCCATTCTTCAAAGACATGAGACAGCTTTTTAACCCTCCAAAATGGACTGAAGACTCATGTCTCTCCAAGAATCCTCTAAACCATCAGTGCCAGATGGGGACTGCTGAGATATCCAGCTTGTAGACTGAACAGCTGCTGGGATATCAGCTTCTTCAGAGTGTGGACTGACATTGTTGGACTACCCAGGCTGTGTCATGGAGGCCAGTGCAGGGGAATTAGGACAGGATGCATGCTTCCTAGACCTCATTTGGATGACCATGGGAGGGAAGGACCCCAGTGTGGAGCACAGGGGCAGGATTGATGGTTGTTTGGTCTTGTCAAGGAGGAGACTTCAAACACTTTCTTAAGAAAAACATGACATCTTTTAGAAAAAAGAAAAAAAGAAAAATCCTCCAACACAGGTGATATATGTATGTATGCTTTATTTTGTGTGTGTGTGTGTGTGTGTGTGTGTGTGTGTGTGTATGAGTGTATTGTCTGCATGTAGGTTGGTATACCCATGTTGTGCAATGCCTTGGAGGTCTGAAGAGGGCACCAGATTCCCCTGGAACTGGAGTAAGACAGTTCTTAGCTGCCATGTGGGTGTTGGGAATCAAACCTGGGTCCTCTGCAAGAGCAGTCAGTGCTCTTAACAGCTGAGCCATCTCTCCAGCCCCATGTATGTACATTTGTATATATTTACGTATGTATATATTTATATGTATGTATGTATATATATTACATATATATATTACATATATATATATATATATTACATGTGGGAGAGAACAACAAAAGAACAGAAAAAAATAAAGACTGAAATAGTGAAGTTCTCCCCCCCCAAAATAAGCCTCTGCTTTGAAAAATAAACTCTGGAAAGACTAAGAAAAAGGTACAAGACATGTATGGCAGAGTGCAGGGACTCAGGTGGGGTGGGGGGCCATGGTAGGGAAGTGACTTTAAATTTGATTGAGAAATGATATATGATGTATGGAAATAGTTTAATAACAATAATAAATTAAAAAAATAAAATAATAGGACTTTTAATTGTACCTGTCACTTTATAGAGAACAGTTCATTCTATGTACTTAGCATGTAATCTTTATTATTATAATAGTTTATAGATATCTATTCTTAGATCATGAAGCTGTATGTATATGACACTTAAATATGTTTTCAGTCCTTGTCAAAAAAATTAAAATTAAAAAAAAATTAAAAACTAAAAAAAAAGTGAATAGTTAAAAACTCATCCTTAGTGAAGGAGCTATTGAGCTAAGGAGTTGAACATTTTTTGAAAAAAATAAAACAGATACCTCTGGACATTTTATATCATGTTACAGTGTAATTACAAAATGTTGTAGAAAACAATTCAGACTGGAAGGCCACAATCTTACTGACAACTCTTAGCTCTGTTCTATAAGAGTAATAAGAGATTAAGGGGAAAAAAAGAATGCTTATATTCTAATGGACATCATTTGCAAAACAATAGCTGGGTTGGGGACTGAGTTTAGCAGTACAATGCTTGCCTGGCAAGTACTGGGCCTTGTGCTTTATCACCTGTGAAACAAAGAACCAAGCAAGTAAGCAAACAAACTAAAAGCAGTTGAGTAAGATTGGCACATAGGGGGCAGGAGAGATGACTCAGCTGTTAAGAGCACCGAGTACTCTTTCAGAGTTCCTGGGTTCAATTTCTGGCACCCACATGGGGCCTAACAACCATCCATAACTCCAGTCCCAGGGGATCCCTCTTCTGACCTTCACAGACATTACACAACACAGGTGCACTTACACACATTCAGGCAATACACACTACACGCATAAAATAAAAATAATAAATAAAATACTTAAAAAAAAAGAGTTGGCACCTCGGAATTAATGACACAGCAATGGGTTGAAGACTAGAAGGTTCCCAGGAACCATCTGAGATTTCAAAGCATAGCTCCCTCCATCTCTAGTAATTCTGATACAGAAGAGAGAGGGGCAGAGAGCTACCCTTTGAGAAGAAGTATGCTGGATTACTTTCAAATCCCCCCCGTTGTAAAACAACAGTAGAGCAATATTAATTGCATATACCTTAGCCTTGGAGACCAGCTGGCAGCAACTTTCCAGTGTTAACCTGAGACAACAATGAATGTTGACCCCTGAGGTTAACTTGCGGAAGTTTGTCCTGTAATTCCTCAGGAATTAGCCAATCCCTTTTTAGAAACTGGGTCACAATCAAAGTGACCTTTTGAAATTATATTTTAATTCCATGATCTCAATCGTAAAAAGTTCTATTTTTTTATTCAGTTTTCTTTGCTTTTCTTTGTTGGATTCTTTAAACCCAGACCATTCCCTGTAAACATATTGTCAATGTTGGAGGATTTTAATGAGGATCATAAATTTAGATATCTTAATGACACATGTAAAGTATTTATAGGTTTTGTTGAGATCTGTTACTTCTATATTGTCTTTGCTATCTGCTATGATTTAGTTGGCCTTCCTATCCTGTAGTCTCACAACCTGGAAATGAGGAAGACACGCCAGCTTTCCCAAACTCTAACATTTCCATAAAATCAGGGGGTAAAGAGTAAATAAATGGTTTCTTCTAATATCAGCAAGCAGTGGGGAGAGAATAAACTAAAAGTACTCTATACAAATGTGGTCTTAATTGCAGAACTTTTCTAATTTAAGAAAATTGGAGGACTGTAAGTCTCAAAATATTATATAATCACAGATTTAATTGAAGTCAGTGTGAGTGTGAAGCCTCAGCCTCGTTAAAAATCCTTGGTTTGCAAGCTGGGTTCACCTGTATGTGGACATGCACAAGCTTTACAAGGATCACATGAACATATAACTGAGCAAGGAACCAGTTTCTAAGTACTCACCTTTCTTCTGTACCCCCTCCTAAATATAGCTTGTCCCTGGAATGTCAGTAGTGCAGGCTTCAGACAGGGCCAGTGTCATGGAGGAGTCATGTGTCACTGTGCTTGGTTTAACACTTTTGTCACCATTGTGAAATTCTTTTTTTTGTATTTTCTTTAACTTTTAAGTTTTTATTTACTATTTTTAGTTTATGTATATGAGTGTATTTTCTGCATATGTGTTAGTGTGTTCTACAATGTCCACCGAAGTCAGAAGGGGGTATTGGGCCACATGGAACTGGAGTTATAGGTGGTTGTGAGCTGCCATGTGGGTGCTGGGAATTACACAGGTCCTCTGAAAGAGCATCTAGTATTCTTGACTGCTGAGCCATCACTCCAGCCCCCTGACCTTTTTTTTTAATGTATGCATTCTTTCACAATTTCAGAAATAGAACTTAATCACATAACTTCCATTAACCTCTCCCATTCCAATTCGCCTCCCACTGAATCCCAAGTTTCCTTCCTATGTTTGTCTTTTACTTTTGCTTGTTTGTGGCCCATTACATTTAATTAAGGTTGCCTGCATGAGCACAGGTGGAGATTTATTTACTGAGCAAGGGCAGTTTAACTGTAGCTACTACAGGGAGGGAGGGCCCGGAGTAGCCATTAACTGATTCAGCTTTTCAGGGAGGGCTGAGGACTTTAACAGTCCTTCCATTCATGTTGGGATGCTGATAAGCCCAGTCTTGTGCAGGCCTTATGCAAGCAGTCATGGGTGCTATGTGGACTTGTATCTGGGGCATCTATTTGGTTTCACTGCTCTGAGTTTCTGTTTTGGAGCCAGTCCCAAGCTGTTTCAGCGATTATGGCTCTGTAGTAGAAGTTAAGATTGGGTTTGGTGGTGTAAACCGCATTGTTCTTTTTCCTCAGGCTATCTGGGGCCTTTCACATATTCCTATTAATTTTAAGATTAATTTCTCTACATCTGTGAAGAATGACAGTGAAATTTGATTGTTATTGCAGTGAATCTATAGATTATTTTTCTAGAATGGCCATTTTCACAGTATTAATCCTAGCAATTCATGGAAATGGGAGGTTTTTACCATCTTCTGGTATTTTCTTCTTTGTTGTTTTAAAGTTTTCATTGTTGAAGTTTTTTTACTTTTGTTTTTTAGGTTTATTTCAGTGTTTTTCTCTTTTCTTTTCCTTGCTTTCCCTTTCTCCCACCCTTAAGTGCTCCTTTCTTAGTTAGCTATTGTGAGAAGGATTGTGTCTCTTATTATGTGTGTCATTGGTATATAAGAAGTTTTCTGATTTTTGTGTGCTAATTTTGTACACTGTACTTTGCTGAAAATATTTGTCATCCCTGAGTTTTTTTGTTGTAGTTTTTAGGATCTTTTGCATATAGAATCCTATCACCTGTAGATAAAGATGTCTTATTCCTTTCCAATTTGTATCTGATATCATGAGCACCACTCTCAAATGCTGTGCATTGCAACCAACAATGTGCTGCAATTGGAATCTTGAACATTGTACACATTTATCTTCTTCAAATGAAATCATTCTTTCTTCCTAACTTACTGCAACTGTTTTTCCATTATCTATGACTAACACTAGCTTAAAGTCATAAATTTTTAATTTTCTTCCTCTGTGGTGAAATATTCCTTACTAGGAGAAGCAATACTCAAAATTAGGAAGCAGGACTGGAGAGAAGGCTCATTGGTTAAGTGCACTGGCTGCTCTTGCAAAGGAGCCAGATTCAAATCCTAGCACCAGGGGATCCCATCCCCTCTTCTGACCTCTGTCTACCTTGTAGAACACGGGCGCACTTATATACATGCAGGCAATACACTGATACAAACAAAATAAAAATAATAAAATATTTTTAAAAAACAGGAAACCAAAGAAACTTACAAGGTTGGGAGAGCTGAGAGGGTTACAGGATTCACCAGCACCCCCTCAACGTTATGCAAGCAATAAACAGTTGGGGAGATGAGACTCTGGTGATGATGCCCTTAGGTCGAGCTGCTCCAGGGAGCAGCATCATGAGTCATCACCCATACTGCATTATCGTCACCCATGCCTCTGTAATCAACACCAATAAACCGATTGCTCCACCAGTCTAGACTCGGTGGAATTCTTCCTTGATCTTTCGTCAGTGAAGAGAAACTGGCAGAATTAAAGTAAGGGTCCTGGGGGACAGGGGGTTGCATGTTCCCTGCTATGGATAATCAGACTTTCCAATGAAGCTGAGTTGTTTGCAGGCAGAGTGGCCATGAGGGACAACCCCAATATGGCAGTTTCCTCTGAACTGAAAATTCCCTCCAGAAGGGAGAGGAGGCTCCAGAGATTTAGGAGGCAAAAAAGTTCACACGTTCAAGAATCTTGAAGCCCCTCCCTCTTGAAACCCCTCACTCCCTAAAGTATAAAAAGGGGTAAATAGTGGGGGAGAGGAGACTCTGAATAGCCAGGCTGCAGAGAGCGAGGTGTCTTAGACTGTCCAGAATTGTCTCTTTGAAGAAATGTCACCTGTATTGGGGTGGCCTTTTGCATGATGCTGTTGTGTTTGGGTCATGCTCCTGTAAGTAACTCCTCACCCAGAGCTCTGTGAGTAACCCCCAAGAAAACTGAATGGTGTGCTAATTTGGATTTTGACACAATGGCTACTTTGGTCTGTCCTGTGTTCTCTTTAAATAGATTTGTAGGTGTACTCTATCTCCCCCAGGAAAAGTCTACCCCACAATGCTACATTTCTGCGCAGGATTTAGCTTTGTGACCCCCTTACTATGGTGGCACTTGCTTGCTCTCTGCAATGAGTCATAGGACATATAACAAGGGCTGCATCATACCCCCAAAGTTGCTGATGAATTAGAGAATATGCAATAATTGAAAACACATATGGGATTGGATCAAGCAGGCTGTGCTTTCAGTTGTGTGTGTGGCCTTTTTTTGTGGCTGAAAACATGAAACTAATGTTGTGCTGTCTGTAGACTATCACTATTGAAATGAAAAAGAATGTTTATTAACGTGACGATCACTTTGCAATAAGAATTTTTCTTGACTAAGCATGTTTACCAGAAAAATGAAATTATTTATAACCAACCATATTCTCAATTACTATAATTAAAACACAATGTGCATAGTTACATACTTTATTCCAAATGATTAACACTTAGAATCTCACTTAAATTATTTTCCACCAAATTAAGTATTTTACAGTCATGAAAGAGAGGGCTGTCCGGCTCAGCCCAGTATTCATTCTTCACTTTTGTCATTCTCTCTTGATCTAAGGCCCCTTTCTGCATGACCTAAGTGTTGTTCTAAAATGCAGATTACTTTGAAATCTGTAAATGAGGAAATTAATATTATACCTGGGCTGCTGGTTTTAGAACATAAATTGATCTCAAAGTGGGGTCTCCACAGCTAGTGGACTCAGAGAATACAGGCCACCCAGGCATAAGCTGGATCAAGATGAATGGCCAATCTGCTGGGCCATCAGTCTGAAGGCCTAAGGAGGAATCAAACAGTGCAAGAAATGGGAGCACTAGTCCAGAACGTGGGTTTGAAATGAAAGCAGAGGGCTGTTCCTGGAGTCACAGGATAGGGGATCTTCAGTCCTGATCATGAACCCCAGGGAGCTGTTAAAGGGGGCTGACCGAGTATGCCTAGGCGTGTACTTTAAGCAAGCCATAGTTGCTGAAATTTACTTTCACTGAAACAAAGCCACTGACCACATGTCACATTTTTTTATTGTCGAACTGTCAAACATCATTATATTTCTTCCAGTGTAATATTATCAGTAACAGAAACTCAAGCATTTGGTACGTACGTGATTTTAAGTTTGTCCTTTGCCTATGCCACAAGTTTCATCGTTGGCAATTGACCAGTTTTGTTCAGGATCAATTCGATAGAATAAAAAAAGATTTTATGAAAGATCGTTATCAATGAACCAAAAACCAGGGTGTAGGAAATATTTGAAGCATGTTCACATTCCATGGTTTTAGATAATATGAACTTAATTTCAACCCTTCAGGGATTTGTGAATTTTTTATTTGGAAACTCTAAGGTAAAAACAAATTGGAACATTATTATGCTATTCTCTGTCATAGACTGGACCACAATCTGATTTAGAAATGCTTTTACTCGTTTCTAGTCAGCAGTTCTTTTCTTGTGTGAACAATGTGGCATTTTTATGAAACTCCCATCCTTCAGCATTACATTCCATTTAAAAAATGGAGGAAATCTATGAAATGTTTATTTCATTCAGCAAGTATTCGTTAAGCAAAAAGTGTGTTTCACAGTCTATGGTAGGTGTTAGTAACTGCTTGAGAGATCCAAGTACACAGGCATTTATACTAACTATGAATTACACTGTTAGCTCATCATTGAGACTGCTAGTGAACAATGGGGCAGATGCAAATGAGACGCTCTCAGAACCCCTTCCTTCCTTCTACCACTTTAGATTTTACTCTAGTCCGATGTTTGATGGCAGCTATTCTCAGGAAGCTGCAGGATGCAACTCAACAATCTGATTATAGTGTATAAAGAATGGATTTGGAGAGGAAGACAATATAGACATGAACACCCATGAAGAACTACCCAAAAATCCAAGTGAGAGATTATTAGGATCAATATTTCAATAAAACATTACAGAATTGAGGGAAAGTCATTGGCAGACACTAAGATTAACCATTTCAGAGAGCTCAGAAGAGTTCCTGTAACTTCATGGGAGGTGTAACAAAGAGACAAAATAATCCAATGTACTCCCAAGTTTATGTTTAAGGATGTGGATGGACAGTTTTTATCAAGACAGCATAAAAAAAAAGAGGAGATGGGATTCTGGCAAGTATATGTGATGATCTCAGTGTTCTATGAGCTGACTTCTAGGTAGCAGTAAAGTTATTTCAGTTGGATATGTAGGTGTCCATCTAAGAAAAAGCAAATGTCATTAAGGAATGCCCAGAAAAGAATCGCTGACAGACTAAGTAGAGAATTTCATAGAGAGAGGGCGGAAAGCTGAGCAAAGTGCAGCAGAGAAGCCAACTAGGATGAATATCAGAAAGATAATCTGGTAATCCCAAGAACACTGGGGACATTTGACCATGGTAACCTGACAAGATGGAAGCTAAGTTCCATTTGGTTGAAGAAACATAATAGCTGCATCATCTTCTGCATACTTACTGAGAGATGACAGTAGCTTAGGAAAAAGTAGCTTAATGAGGTCGCTCTCCAACTGTAAATTGGAGACAACTATTATAGAGGTAATTTCTTATAAAACCAGTAAAACTGCCTTCTTTAATTGACTAATAGACATAAGAACTGTGAAAAGGATTATTCTCTGTTCAGAACCAAATATAATACTAAAGTCCTTAAGCTATGCACTTAAGCAAAATATATTAATACAGGAGCTCTGGCATCAACAATGGATTATTCTACCAGAGAGATGTTGGCCAGGGGATCCAAGGCCCCAAAAAAGGTAAAGGCTCCTTGCCTCTAAACTGGGATACCTGCAAGAAGAGAGGCGATAAGGCCCTGCTGCCGAAGATCTGACGTTAACATGGGAAAGATGTATTGAGACCACACATGCAAGTGTACAGATGGCCTCTGGAATACCAGAGAGTGTTACCAAAGGCCACTATACCAATAAAACAAATACGGGTCTCCTTGAGTCAAGCAAGACTCCACCGTCAGCACCAGCTACACCTTACCTGCCTGGAAATACTGTGCAGCAGAGGCAGCCATATGCCTGTATATCCCAAACCTAATTGGCTATTGGCTCTCTCCTTGGAGGAATAACCCATGGCTGATGCCACAAGCTTACATCCTCTAATGGTTAGGAGATGTTATAAGCCACAGTAAGACCCTGTCATATTTAACAGGAAAAAATGTAATTCATGGATTAACATATCATCCAAACATATGTGTCTATACCAAAGTAACCTACCATAACTATTAGTGCTGTTTAAATACCTATATATCTAATTGCTTGTGCTTCATTAGTAGGATCGAAAGGTTATTCCTGGACAAACTGTCAGCCCATGAAAGGAAACAGCCAGAATTGACCAGAGTCCAAGACAACAGCTCCAGAGAGAGTGGACTGTTTTTCTACTCATCCACCTGTGCCCCTTTTCTAAGCCTAGGGAACAATCTGTGGAAGAGGGGGCATGGTAGAATGTAAGGGCTGTGATTGGGGTGAGTGGTGAAACTACAGCAATGTAGTCTGGACACTCATTTGATCAACTTGATTGAACATACAACCCCTCACCCCCCGCTGGATGGTGGGGCTGTGGATTGGGCACAACAGCCTGCAAATTGGTTTCATATGAAGGATGCTTGTACTCATGGATTATCACTTATAGCTAAAAAATGAGAAAAAAAACTGAGAGAAAGATGCAGGACAGTTATGGCAAAATGCATGATCTGGGATGGGGTGGGGGTGGGGGGGAAGGGAAAGGGAAATATGCCTGAACTGAATTGGAAAATTATGTATGAAATCCACAAAGCATCAATAAAAAAAAAAAAGAGAGAGAAAAAAGTAGCTTAATCAGGATACTTATTAGCCTGTCTGTGCCTGGAACACATTAACTACCATGCTCTGCCACTCTGATGAATGAGCAATAAGCACTGGGGTCAACAACTGCACATGCCTCTTTCTAATGTGTAAAAAATAAAAAGAATTGCACAAATCTATCCCTGGGTAAAGTAGAAGAACCAAATGAAACTTTTTAAAGGCTGAAAAACAAGGCTTTGAGCAAAGGAAAATGAAGAGAGGAAAGAGAAGATACCAATGTGGAAGAGAGAGGGAGCGAACGCAACATGTGAGATCGCAGATGTCACTGGAGTAAAGAGAAGGGCCAAGAAGAAAGCATGTGGGGACAGCTATCACGTTCTGCACTCTGAGCTGCACTTGGAGATATGTCATTCATTTCAGCCCTCATCCTGACCCTGCAGGACACGTGTTATGTCTCCATTTTACTAATGAAGAGTAATGAGAATAAGTTGCTGTGCTGAGTGTCAGGGCACAGACACTTGACCCCTACATCTGTGCTTTTGCTTGGCTAAAGTCTTCAGCTTCATCCCAAACCAAAATGAAACAACAGCAAAAAGAACCCAAATTTCCAAATACATCAGCTTCTTTTTCAAATATAAAATGGCCTAAAGGAGTACTCTTTTTAAAGAAGATATAATTCCTTTTTCTTAATATTTTTAGCCATTTCTTTAAAACTTGGTAAATGCGTGCAGATTATATTTGCTCATGTATAGATCTGTCTTTCCCATTAATTGTAAACATTTTCAGAAAAGGTTTACTTTAAAAATATTTTTATTGACTCAAGAATTTCATGTGATGCATTTTCTTCATATTCAGATTTCCTTCCACCTTACTTCCCCTCTCCCAACTTCATGTCCTCTATTATTGTCCTTGTTTTACATTTTTATTTATTTTTATGTATATGAGTGTATTGCCTGCATGTACGTAAGTACACCCATGTCATGTATTCCCTGCATGTATGTAAGTGCAACCATGTCATGTATTGCCTGCATGTATGTAAGTGCACCCATGTCATGTATTGCCTGCGGGTATGTAAGTGCACCCATGTCATGTATTGCCTGCATGTATGTAAGCGCACTTATGTCATGTATTGTCTGCATGTATGTAAGTGCACCCATGTCATGTAATGCCCACAGAGGCCAGAAAAGGCCATCAAACCCTGAAACTGGAGCTATGGACAGTTGTTATCCACCATGTAGATACTGGGATTCAAACCCTGGTCCTCTACAGCAGCAGCCAGTGCTCCAAACCACTAAGCCATATCTCCAGCTCCTGGTCTTTTTTTCAAAAAGGCCTGTGGAATTTAGTCTGTATTTCCTGAATGCTATTGAGTGTGGCTTTGTCGCATGGTGTCTGGACAACCTTCCAGGCATCACACCAGTCAGGAAAACTGACCCTTCCTCCCCACCATCTATCTAAGCTCTTTACCTTTTTCATAGTTCCATGAAAACTAATTCTGTGGCATACAATATAATTCTCAATATCTGAATGAGTGGTAGATAAATGCATAGAGATGAACTACACAAGTGGGATTTAAGGAAGCTACCTAATTTGTATGTTGTTCAAAAGCATATTTTTTTGAAAGAGTTCTGAGGAAAGTAAAATTCCATGTGCTTTTCGATTAGTTAGTAACGTGTCACTATTCAGGTACATAAAATTGGACAGCTACTTGCTTCCTGCTCTATTCAATATACAAATGCTTATAAATTTTTGTTTTCTTTTGTTTTGTGTTGTTTGAGATAGAATCTTCCTAAAGCCCCAGCTGGCCAGGAACTTGCTATGAGGACTGGGCTGACCTCAGTCTCACAGAGATCTGTCTCCCTCTGAGACCTAGGATTAAAGGTATACGCCATCATGTCCAGTAAAATAGCTGTAAAATTTAGCAATCAGTAATTTTAAGATAAAAACCCTTTCCCCATTTTCTACTTACTAATAGAAATTAGTTAATTTTTTATTATCTAAAACTTGTACAGCATAGTCTATTCTAAAGTAAACTCTTTTCCTTTGCTTTTCAGTGCTTTAGGACATATGCAAGTGAATCCTTTCTATCATAGGGCACATACAAATACCTGGCATTAGATCAAGAAAAACATAGCGAAAGACTCATGTGCTGACTAAAGAGTCTTGGGTATCCCAGGTGGGGCTAAGGTCACCCATCATTCAAGAGCCAATGTGACTCTGTCGTTTCCTGCTTTGCATTGGCTTAGGACAAGTCTGCTTCATCTGAAATGCTGCTCCCTTTTGTGCTTTGATTTAGCCATGGCGTATGTTCTTCATCTTCTACAGACAAAAAAAAAAAAAAAAAAAAAAAGAAAACCTTCACAACAGACTAGGGAGGGTCAGCCAGGAAAATGAATTATTCAAGGTCCTAAATATTCTGACCTTTTTTTTTCTGACTGCTGCTTATTTTCACAACTCAGTGCTCCTCAGGGAATTCTTAAGGAATGAAAAAAAAATCTGACAGATGACTCATACACAAAGAAGCCAATATGGGTACAAAGTGCAGTGCAGAGTGGAAGCTTTGGAATTGGAAAAGCAATTTGAATTTTGCCTGCACTGTTATTTTAATAAATTAACAACATTTGCTTTTCCATTTTTAAAATGGAGATAATTGCACCTAAGCATCATAAATGTTACAAGGATTAACTGGAAGGATAAATACCAGTAGCTTAACACAGTAGGCATGTGGTGGACAGTGTAATACCCAACATTGGTCTCCCTTCCCTAAACTATAGCCAAGATGCTGGTGACTTGCCAGTCAAGCTACCAAATGAGTTCACACAGATCTTCCTGGCTTATTCTACCTGGCCAGTCATTCTCCTAACTTCACACATGAATCAAAACAGCCAATAGTAATGTCTCTTTCTACGCTGAGTGATTGATTGGTGCCCAGTAGAATGCCCCAGTGTCAAAGGGCCATTTATACAACAAATATTGTGTTTATCTCCCTTTTTATTGCATCAATTTCTGTAGAACTTGATTTAGTTGGGCTGGAGAGATAGCCTAGTGGTTAAGAGCACCAACTACTCTTGCAGAGGACCGGGGTTTGATCCCCAGCACCCACATGGCACCTGAGAGATGTCTTTAACTCCAGTTCCAGGGGAATCTGACACCCTCTTCTGACCTCCAAGGCATTGCATGACAAGGGTGCACAAACCTACATGCAGACAGTACATTCATACTCGTTTTAAAAAAAAAAGAACTTGATTTAGTTTTATCTTTTGCTCATCATGATCTAAGAACAACTGGCTATAATGAGTGTGTGCGTGTGTGTGTGTGTGTGTGTGTGTGTGTGTGTGTGTGTGTGTCTCATATACTATCTAGGTTCATATATGTACATTCTATGATTATTGCACAAAATCACATCATAATGCATTTATCAGAATGGGTCTCTATAACACAATGGTTCATGGCTATATTCCAGTGGGTGGGGTTCAGGAGAGGCTTATCAATGATGTTTCAATAGGAGAACTGGTGATTTGCACATTTGAACCTAAGATAGCTGTCAATGCACTTGAGATTTTAAGTCTCGCATCTAATCTATAGAGAATTGGGGAATGGTAAGTTTGTATGATCCACAGTTAACCTTTATGCCCCATTAATTATCTTATCCTGTCCTTATGCAGGGAGAAGGGTTAGAGGAAAGGTAAGCACAGGATGTTTAAAGGTTGTTGCTCATGTACTATAACATACTGTTTTATAATAAGCTTTCTTTTTAATGACTAGGAATACAGTTTAAAAGAATAACAAAGTATACTATATAGTACACGCATAAACTAATAAGAGCTATGTATTATCAAGTACTAGGTATTGTGCATACATGTACTACTGTACTTTTATATGACTGGCACACAGTAGATGTGTTTACACTGGTGTTATGATAGTAGTAATGAGTTATCATGGGGCTATCGTGGCAATCAGAAGTAGAAATTTTCAATTCCATTATGCTATGTGATCATCATCCTATATGCCCTCTGTCATTGATGGAAACACTATGATTCAACAGCAACCAATGACTGTATACAAAAAAATTGAGAAAGCCTAGAATTCAGGGAGTGTCATCTTCATTTCTGGCTGTGCTGGAGAGCTTTAGTGTCAACTTGACACACCTGGGTTGAGGGAGCCTCAATTGGGGAATTGGCTCCATTGGACTGGCCTGTGGCCACATCTGTGGAGTATTGTCTTGATTGTCGAGCAATGTGGGAAGGCCCAGCCCCCAATGAGTGGTGCCACCCTGGGCAGGTTGTTGTGTACCGTATAAGAAGGCAGGCTGGGCATGAGCCAGGGGAGCAAGCCAGTAAACAGCAGTCCTCCATGGCCTGTAATCCAGCTCCTGCCTCCAGGTTCCTGCCCTGAGTTACTGCCTTGGGCTCCCTGAGTGATGAACTGTGACCCAGGAGATGTAAACTGAATAAACCCTTTTCTCCCCAAGTTGGTGTCAGTCAGAGTGTTTTCTCGCAGCAATGGAAGACAAACTACAACACTGGCTCTCCTGTCTGAATACATTCAACTGCTACAGTGTCTTCTAGACCCAAGGTTTCATATTTCTAGGAAACCATAACAGGACAGCTAATTTCTTAACACAACTGACTGCCATGAAGATGCTGTCACCCAATGTTCCATGAGACGAAGTGAGGTCCATTGATGGCACTACCCTCTCTCCTCCCAGACCCTCCTCCACAGAGTTCCAAGCAATGTGATCCTTCAAGGATGATGCTGATGTGGAACTGGTTCTAAGGCCTTGTCTACTTTGTTTCAGGCAGAAAAATCTGAAGCTACTCTTTATATTTGGAGATGGTTTTAGGAAGAAAAGTATATTACCATGGGAAAAATCCTTAGACTGAAGAGTCCTTCAGTATAAAAAATTAAAACTTAAACTGGAAAACTTGACCACTCTTTTAATGGAGCCATCGGAAAAATGTTCTGTTTTCTTGCCCTGCTCCAAAACAGAACACCATTACAACAAAGTAGAAGACAGACCACAGTCAGGATTAGGATCTAAGTTCTTGCTTCTAATCCTTTTTGGTTGAGTATATTTATACTTATCTTCCTGTATTTCATATATTGAGCTGCCAGAGCCATCCCTCAAGAATATGATGAAAAGTAATCTTTATTCCCCTGCTCTTCAACCCTGACAGCGCTCATCACCTCTCTCCATCTCCCTGACAGAGCTAATTCTCCTCTCTCCATCTCCCTTTAGTTTTTGTCTTCTTCCCTTCTCTGAAAGAAAGGCATTTCCCCTCAAAAATTGCCCCAGCTACTGTTGTGGTTAGTCTCCACTTCTTGCTTTTGGAATGTATTTTGAAATACCAGACAGGATGACTCAGGGAGAACAAGGGAAAAAAGTCTACAAGGCTCTTGGTCTCCTACAGTGGATGTAATAGAATACTATTAAGAAGAGCTCATCTTGCCAAAGCAACCCAAATAATGTGCAGATAATATTTTCCACAATCAAATTCACTGCCACAAGGATATTTAAAGAATGGGTATGAACATGAACGTGTCCCCAGTAGCTTAGTACGTGGAAGGAACATGGACCTGGGGCGTCAAAGTTTGGCTCTGTGCACGTTTAGATAATGAAAAAAGAATTGAGATCTTGCTCTAAGGAATAAAACCAAATAAGGAAATTCATACTTAAGAGACCTGTGCTTTTCATTAGTGAAAATCTGCCCTTGAGTCCTATTGATGTAATTCTGAATGTATCATTGAGTATTTGAGCTCATTCCACTGTTGCAAAGAATACTCCAGCATGGAAACTGAATAGCTGCAGAAAGCCCTTGATCTCTGCCTCTTATTTCAGTTCCCTCCAGGATGGAGACATAAAGGAGATAGGGAGGGGCAAAAATGGTTGGGAGTGGTGGGAGGAAGGCTGAAGACAGTCCTTCACTAGAAAGAAAAAAAAAACAGTAAGATTGAATTCACAAGTAGAAAAAATCTCCTAATTTTAGAACTGATTTATATATCTTTTTTATTTTATTTATTTATTTTTTATGTGTATGAATGTACTGTCTGCATGCAGGTTTGTGCACCCGTGTCGTGCAATGCCACGGAGGTCAGAAGAGGATGTCGGATTCCCCTGGAACTGGAGTTCTCCTGGAATTGGAGTTACAGATTGTTCTTGGCCACCATGTAGGTGCTGGGGATGGAAACTGGGTCCTCTGCAAGAGCAGTCGGCACTCAACCGCTAGGCTATCTCTCCAGCCCTAATTTATATATCATTTAATTCATATATTTACATTTTAAATATTTTATTAAATTACTTTGATGTCAAAGTTGCACAATTTGGGTTTCCTTTTCTCATTACTAATATGTTTAGGGGATAAAAGGAGAGTGTATTTATATTACTGATCATGCTACCTCTGATGACATGATGATTTTAGCTCTTTGAAAGTCATTTTGTTATTTGCAATCTTAATATACTTTGTAAATTGAAATGTGCTCTTAATTAGCATGATGTGAAGGTCCTAAATTAACAAAGAGAGTTACATGGGCAGAAGATCTCCTGGATAGCCTTATCTCCCCAGGGATGCCAGGGGTGATCTCAACCATGTTCAGGTGGGTGAACAGTTTGGTGCCCAGGTGAAGGGCAAGTCATCCCTCTTCTTATATCCTACCATAGGATGAAATATTTGGTTTACTATTTCACAAAATCAGGTATTTAGAGTATGTCTGTAATGATTACTTGTCCTTTGAAATTCCATGGTCTTGTGGTGCTATGAAGACACATTCTTACATTCGCTGCTCTTCTACACTAAGGAATGGATCTGTCTATGGGGAAACACCCAGTATTCAGCATTGCCAGAACAGATTCACTTGTTAATCTCAGATGGGCTGGCTTGTTAGTTTAGTCTGGTGTGCATATTTTTGAATTCTTTAAATTCTTCATGGATAGATTTGGGGTTATGTAGGTAGGCACAGAAAGTTCTAAAAACATACATAAAAATTTAACAGTGATTATTTTTGGAAATTTTGACTAAGAGTGGTAGCATTGCAGAGATCGAGAGGAATATACAGATGACTTAAGTTGTCTTTTACTTTATATATTCTGTTGCTTGATGAAAATAGTATGAATTCTATCATACAAGAAAAGGCATATAATGGGCTGGAGAGATGGACTAGTGGTTAAGAGCTCTGACTGCTCTTGAAGAGGACCTGGGTTTAATCCCCAGCACCCACATGGCGGCTGAGAACCGTCTTTAGCTCTAGTTCCAGGGTACTCCGACGCCCTCTTCTGACCTCCATGGCATTGCACGACATGGGTGCACAGACCTACATGCAGACAGTACATTCATACACATAAAAAAATAAATTATAAAAGAAAAGGCATATAAAATATCTTATTAATACTTTAAAATGTGGATTGTATGTTGAAATTGTATATTAAGCACTTTAGAACAAATCAAATCATCACGATCTTAAAATGAAAAATAATATTTTAAATAAAACCTACTTTGCCACTGTCCATAGAGGGCAAAAATACCAAGTAAGGCTGTAGTCCTTGACTGAAAGTGAAAGGTCATGTCAAGATAATTCCCAGATTGTTCCCAGAAGATACAGGAAATTGATTTTAGAATGAATGTAACATTTTTGTTTCAAAGCAGAAAATACATCCAGCTCATAGAGGGACACTTATCAGGGAACTCAATAAATGGGACATTTGTGACCAGTCTTTCTGGATTATTTTCCTCAGAGGATGGTTCCCTAAAGACCAGAAAATCCTTTGCCAAACCCACATGACTGTTCTGCTCATCTTTTTTTTTTTTTTTCTTTTCTTTTTTTTTTTTTTTTTGGCTTTTTGAGACAGGGTCTCCTTTTATTCCCAGCTGGCCTGGAGCTCACTTTGTAGACCAGGCTGGCCTTGAACTCACAGAGATCCACCTGCCTCTGCCTCCCAAGTGCTAGGATTAAAGGCGTGCACCACCACGCCCAGCTTCATCTACTTTTTATAAAACTTTTCTTTATCTCAGGACAATTAGAGTGTCAAAGTGGCCAGATAAGGCTGAACACATATGCTGTGGTGATAGCCTTATGTTCCTGAGGCTTTCATATAACCACAAAGCTTTACTTTTATACCAAAGTGGAGTCATAAACAGTAAGGACATGAATGGATGTCTAGGTATAGTTCCAACAGTATTTCATTATAGAGACACGATATATAACAAGAAGTAAATGTCCATGAAATATGGTTTGGTACAACCCTGGGCTAAAGTAGCAGATTATTTTTAAGACAATAAATATCACCGTAAAATTACATACTTAACAATATTTTAATTAGTGCTATCTAGAGTTGATAGTAAATTTGCCTCTGTGGGTAATTTCAGCATGTCTAGCTTGGTTAGTAGACCAATATTAACATCACTTTCAGTCACAAGGTGTTCTTTGTGTGAACAACATTTACTGTTCTATTGTTTTATCTGTTGATCCTTGTCAATGACTAAGTTGTACTAGAATGGCCATTATTCAAATCACATTTGGAAATTATTAAGAAAATCTGGGGTTCAGGTCAGAGTACATGAAACTTCATGTGCATTTTCCAGGTCAGTGATACTTTGAGGATATGAAACTTTACTAGCTATATAGAACACTTATTAGAGTCTGCTTTGGTTGACAGGAGACCTTCAGATATCTCATGATACACTATATTATAGATGCAGTTCTATGCATCATTTCATTTTTAATATTAATTTCATTTTCACTGTTATGGGGAATTTTGTGTTATCAAACTCCATATGATCAGAAAAAAATGTTTTTCAATTTGTAGAGCAACAAAGTCGAGCAAAAATTTTATACATAAATACAATTCATAGCTAGCTAGCTAGATTATAAGGAAAATGTAAAACAAAATGACTAGTACACCATCGTATAGTAAATGCATATAGCAGTAATTTACTGTACATTAAAATGCTAGAAGGAAAGATATTGAAAGTTGTTGCCATAAAGAAGTGAGAAATGGGGACTGAGAGATGGGTCAGTGTTTAAGAGCACATACTTTTGCAGAGGACCTGAGTTTTGTTCCCAGCACCCACATCAGGAGGCTCACAACTACCTGTAACTCCAGCTCCAGGGCATCCAAAGTCCACTTCTTGACTCCCTGGCATTCCCATTGTGCACATACCTGCATACAGACACACACACACACACACACACACACACACACACACACACACATATACATAATTTAAAATAACTAATTAAATAAAAGAAATGAATAACTATGTGTGCCTTCATTCCCCTGGCCTCTGAGGACCCTTTCTCCTTTCTTGGTATCCAGGCTTGGACCTCACAATATTTCACATACACATCTTTATAGTTTCCTAGAAAACTTCGACACCTGGCATTGTTATGATAACTATCTTTACTTGTGAATTTTAAGGGTGATAAGTCATTTCAAAGCCAAATTAAAGAGCTGCAAAGTGTAATTGGTCCTGAAGAGGGCTTTAATTTGCTTTCAGTTTAGATGCAAAGAAAAAGACAGATAAACTTGATAGTCATGGAATGCATTCCTTGAATTAAGGTGGGCATGGTCATTACCATCTGGAAATCAGAGCTGCTTTGATTGCAGGTGTGAGATCCTTACAAGAGCAGGGCTACTAACATTCCCTGGAAGGAGCTGGAGGCTCATCAGACTCTCCTGAGATTACTGCTACCGGCTCCCTTCTGCTTCCCACACCCCACCTGCAGGTAAGCCTGACCCAGCTTCACGTGATCTTGCTACTCTTGGAAGGTGCTAGGACATTTAGGGTATGTAAAGTGAAGGGAAGGGAGAACACCATCTGTGCAGCTTAGGAGGTTCTTGCCAAGCCTGGAGTGGAACGTTTCTGTGATGCACCTGTTTCGGGGTCACCCATACTCTTGTATGTAACCTCTCCTCCATGCTCTATTACCAAGTCTAAATAAATTCATCAGTTTACCAAGCTGGGTATTGGTGGAATAGTTTCTTTCTTTGTCCATGGGATTCTACCTGTGCTGAATGGATGTTCGTACATATCCTCAAAGGCAAAGATTCACAGCCGACTGTCAGTAACATGGCAATTTGGTAATTCACATCATGAACTCACTTAATATCAAGGGTTCTGGGGGGCAATCTAGAGACTCCCATAGACATGAGATTTGATGGCACACTTGTTGTTTTAGCAACAAATGGGAGATTTCACTAGAGAAAGCAGAAACTGGAATGCTAACAAGAGGCTGAGAGTTCTTCGGTGTATCAGAGCCCTGAACCCAGATGGTTGGGGGTCAGTGTGAGGGCAGGGGGTTTACAGTGTGCTTGTCAATAGACAAAAACTATCAAACACAGTTCTGAAAGTTTGTAAGTTGGCTGGGTATAATGGCCCATGACTCTAATCTCAGCAAGTAGATCTCTGTGAGATCAAGGCCAGCCCGGGATAGTGAGTTCTCAGCCATCTGTAGTTAATAGTGAGACCCTGTCTCAAAAAAATCCACAAAAATGTGTAAGTCAATATGAATGTTTAATTTTATATATTATCATATCCATGATCAGAGGGTTTGTTTTTGGTTTTGTTTTTTTGAGACAGGGTCTCCCTGTAGCTCTGGCTGTCCTGGAACTCACTCTGTACACCAGGCTGGCCTCGAACTCACAGAGATCCACGTGCCTCTGCCTCCCAAGTGCTAGGATTAAAGGCGTGCACCACCACGCCTGGCATTTATTTATTTATGTATGTGTATCAATGTGCTGTCTGCATGCAAGTTTGTGCACCATGTCGTGCAATGCCACGGAGGTCAGAAGAGGCTGTCGGATTCCCCTGGAACTGGAGTTCTCCTGGAATTGGAGTTTCAGACGGTTTTCGGCCGCCATGTGGGTGCTGGGGATCGAACCCGGGTCCTCTGTAAGAGCAGTCGGCGCTCTTAACCGCTAGGCCATTTCTCCAGCCCGATCAGAGGGTTTTTTAATTCTTCAGAAGTGTTACAATATAAATAGTCCCTGATATAATACAAATATGTCAATCATTATCACTATTGCTATTTTAAAATTATTGTTTCGGGGCTAGAGAGATGGCCTAGCAGTTAAGAGTGCCGACTGCTCTTGCAGAGGACCCGGGTTCGATCCCCAGCACCCACATGGCGGCTAAGAACCATCTGTGACTCCAATTCCAGGAGAACTCCAGTTCCAGGGGAATCTGACACCCTCTTCTGACCTCCATGGCATTGCATGACACAGGTGCACAAACCTGCATGCAGACAGTACATTCATACACATAAAACATAACAAAATTAAAAATAATTAAAAAAATATTCTTATGTCCTAAATTAAACTTTTGAGCCTTTAATCTATAATGTAATTCTTGTGCCTTCAGAATGCAGACCCTACATACATGAGCTGTAGAACAAGCATGAAGAAATCAAGCTGGTGCTGACTTCAGAGCCTCATATCTGCTGCATGGCTTCCACAGTCCTGCAAGGTGCTATGAATGCTCCCAGAAGGAAAAAATAATCTTCAACCCTCCCAGCTTTAAGTCTTGTGAATTACAATAACAACTAGCCTGGCAAGATATGCCCACTGGTACAAAGGTGACAGAAGTATTATGAGAGTAACAAACTATTCTGTAATTGGATATAAGGTTCACTTCATAGGATGAAGTCTATGTCTGACATTGATAGGAGGCTTAGGAACCAGAGTCTAGATAGGTCGTAGGATATAGAAGAAAGCCTAATACTAGTTTTCTACTAAACAGTTAAAGTATTAAGCTGACTCCTGAAGACTTATTGTTATACCCATAGATTTATGCATCTCTCAACTCTCATCTGATAAGTTTTCTAATGCAGAATCTCACAACTGGCCAATGTGCAGAGGATGAGACTGCAGAGTGTTTCTCACTTAAAAGGATATCTATATCAAACTTTTGTCTCCCAAGTCTCAGGGATAATTGAAGAAGAGGAGGTGGAAAGACTGGAAGAGCCAGAGATGGTGGATGACCAAAAAGTACTAGTTTTCCAGACAGCTGGTCAGTTTCTCATGCACTCACAGCAGTGGTGACAGTGTGTACAAGCCACATGCAAACTCAAACCAGTCAAAATCCCAGCACAGAAATGTGGAAGAGGGTAAGAAATCCTAATGCAACCTAAGGAACTTTTTGGCAACTGATGGCTTTTGGGACAGGGAGAGACAGTCTCTTTTAAGGATAGGACTATCAGTAGGTTAACCAGGTTCTAGTAGATAGACCCATAATAACAGATATTTAGGAACACGTAATGAACTCTATAGGATCTATATCTATATCTAACTCTATATCTATCTATATATAGAGAGATATTAGATTAAATTTGTAAGGAGGCAATAAGGGGAGTTGCACATGATAGGGAAGAGAATCTAACTACCATAAATTACATTGTATGAAAATCTCAAAAATTCAATTAAAATGAAAAAATATCAGCATTCATTATAATATAGATCTCAAAGATTAGGTAAGAAATTTTGTAATAAACCATTTTGCTGCTTTTTGGTTAAGGACGATATCAAGTCCATGCCCCTTTTGAAGGTTAAAGATGCGATCTGAGATTACTTTATCAGCACTTGGATACTTTTCTTGACATATCCAAGGATATGGTTCAGGAGGTAAAGTGTTTGCCATGTTAGGCATGAGGACTAGAGTTAAGATGTCCAACACTCTTATGAAATACTGGTAGAGAGGCAAATGTCCATGAACATCTTTTAGCCAAGCATGATAAGGCAGAGATGGGAGGACCCCAGCACTCACTAGGCAGCCAGCCAAGCCCCAGGTTCAGTGAAGAGATTCTGTTTCAAGAATTGAGATGAAGAATGATTGAGAAAAATCATTCTAAAGTTGAATTTGGCTTCTGCAGGCATGCACATATGTTCACACACAGGAACATAAGCACATGAGTGCATTATAGGCATATCACACACACACATGCACACACACAGAGTATATTTAGCATCATCATCAAATGAAAGAATTAATATCCAGTAAACAGTTTCTGCTGTTGGCATCTGACACGTTAAACCCACTTGGAGTTTAACAATGAAGACTGTCAAGAAGAATTTACTTTTTAATCTTCCATCCTAGTCAGCTAAGTAATAAGAAAACTGTTTGTCATGTCACATAGATCAAATATGAACTATTTGAAAAATAAATTACCTGTGAGGTTAGTCACAGGCCAAATATTGCCCTGGAAAAAATGTGTGTATGAAAAGATAATGCAACTCAGTGAAAAGAATGGTTGATATCCAGAGTGAGGAATGAGCACTAAAATGATTTCCACATTGGGAAAAATGAATAACTAAGAACTCATTTACTTTCTCTTTTCTACTGATTTTTCTCTTGAAGGCAAGAAGCAAGCATGTGGAGGGGTCTCCAGGGAAGCAAGCTCCTAGGCGGCCAATTACCTGCTCAAGATTTGACAAATAAGACATGCAACTTTCTCACAAGGTCATGTAAGTCAGTGGTTATATCTGATTCTGAAATATGACTGTACTCAGAGTTAAAATAATATGTCAAGTTCCCAAACATTTAGTGTCTTTATTAAATTTGATTGCACATGTGTAGAAAATCATCCTGCAAACATACTTTTCTAAGCTGAAATAAAAAAATTCTAATATATAAATTGTATATAACTTTAATACAGTTCCAGAGACTCCAACACCCTCCTCTGGCTTTTGAGAGCATTGTATCACATGAGGGCACTTATACACATACAGGCAAAACATACACATAAAATAAAAATAAATAAATAAAATGTATTTAAAATAAGAATGTATTTTAAATTTTTGGCACATATCAGGTTTGCTTTTAGTTTGTTTCTTATTTTGGTCTTTTCGAGACAGGCTCTCCCTGCAGCCCCAGCTGTCCTGGAACTCACTCTGTAGACCAGGCTGGCCTTGAACTCACAAAGATCCACCTGCCTCTGCCTCCTGAGTGCTAGGATTAAAGGCGTGTTTCACCACGTCCAGCGTTTGTTTCTTTTTTGAGACTTTTCCTGGAGCTCACTATGTCAACCAGGATGGCCTCAATCTCAGAAAGTATATGTTTTATTATATTACAAGGAAGTATATGTTTTATTATATTACAAGGAAGTATATGTTTTATTATATTACATAGTGACTGCCATCTTCACTTTAGCTATGTTATAATACGCAGAGTATTAAACAATATTGCATTGACATTTTATAAAGAACTTTGACATATTCTATATGAAATAGTTATATATGTATGTATAATAAGTAGCATGAAGAAAAAATACAGAAACATAAAGCAATGTGCCATCTTAGATGAAGAGTCTAGGGAAGTGACATTTTAGATCCTTGAATGTTAATATAAGAAATAATGGAGAAGTTTTCCATGCAGAGAGAAGCTGAAGATGGAATAAAGAGCTGAACAGAGACTTCACAAAGAAGTAAAAATGGCTGAGAAACATCTTAAAACATGTTCAACATCACTATTAATTAAGGGAATGCAAAATAAAACCACTTTAAAATGGATCCCCCAGATAAAAGGCAAGCTGAATAACATTATTGTTATATATCTGTTTATCCGAAAGCAACTATGTTGTTATAATATGATTCTCTCAACGGGCTCTAGAATCCACCCACCAATTATTTTCAGACTATGTAATTACTGTATATGGGTGGAGAGTATGTATCCATATTTTAGAGTAATATAAAATTAATGGAGGAAAATGTGAATTCCTAAACATAAAAAACACTGAGAGAAAGATGCAGGGCAGTTATGGCAGAATGCATGATCTGGGATGGAGTGGGGTGGGGGGAAGGGAAAGGGAAATATGCCTGAACGGAATTGGAAAATGATGTATGAAATACACAAAGCATGGGGGCTGGAGAGATGGCCTAGCGGTTAAGAGCGCCGACCGCTCTTAAGAGGACCCGGGTTCGATCCCCAGCACCCACATGGGGGCCGAGAACCGTCNAACATGCCTGTACTGAATTGAAAAATGATATCTGAAACAAACAAAACATCAATAAAATGAAGAAAGAAAAAGACTAGCTGTGATCAAGGAAACAAATGATACCAAATGCTGGAGAGGTTGTGGGGAAAGGAGAAGACTCATCTACTGCTGGTGGGAATGCAAACTTGTCCAACCACTATGGAAAGCAGTATGGAGAACTCTTAAAAGGCTCAAAATGAACCTACCACTTGACCCAATCATACCACTTCTGGCTATAAACCCAGAAGATACATCATATTGCAGAGATACTTGCACAGCCATGTTTATTGCGGCTCTCTTCACAACAGCAAAGAGCTGGAAGCAACCCTAGTATCCTTCAACTGATTAGTGGATAATGAAAATATGGTATATCTTCACAATGGAGTTCTATGCAATGGTAAAGAAAGATGACATCATAGAATTTGAGGGTAAATGGATGGAACTAGAAGCCGCTATGCTATGTGAAGTAACACAGCCCAAGAAAGACAAACAATGTATGGTGTCCCTCATTTGTGCATCCCAGCACCAAATGTTTATATGTAAGCCAAGCCTGATGCCTCTATTTTCTCAATTTCTAAGATTTATGAGAAAGAATCAGCTTCTTCTTCGAAAGCACATTAAAACATATGCCAACTTGCTATGTAACCTGGGAATGTAAAATTATATTTCTTTCTGCCTGCAGGGAAAATTACTGTTAACATGTGAATTCCAAACGTCTTTTGGTATTAGCCTATAGCTTATTTTCAGATTTTGTCATTTTGGTATATATGTAGAGTGTATATATGTGTACTATGGAGTAATATAAAATTAAAGGGAACAACAACAACAGAAATAGAAAGAAGTATAATAACTAAACTGACCTGTTATACTCCTGAAACTAAAAATATGTAACTATATATTAGAACATAAATTTGAAATTCCATGGCTACTATAATTTCTGAACATTGACTACTGGCAAACTATACTACCGTGCTTTAACAATAATGCGAAAATTGTCAATGTTATTATAATGTGAGTTTGCCATTCAGTCTCTTTCAAAACTCTCCAGCCTATAAAAAGTCTTTCAGGGCTAGAGAGATGGCCTAGAGGTTAAGAGCACTGACTGCTCTTGCAAAGGACCCGGGTTCGATTACCAGCGCCCACATGGCGGCTGAGAACCGTCTTTAACTCCAGTTCCAGGGGAATCCGACACTCTCTTCTGACCTCAGCGGCATTGCACGACACGGGTGCACAGATCTACATGCAGACAGTACATTCATACACATACAAAAATAAACAAAAATTAAAAAAAGAAAAAGTCTTTCAATGTAATCATGTTACTTCTTAAAGAAACTGATAAAAAGAAATATAACTATCTCATTTTTCTGTGAGGACTTTGGAACAAAATCTAGTGGAAGCACAAATTTTGTTTTGTATTTGTTTTGTTTATTGAGAGCTTTTAGAGGTAAGAATATAAAAAACATTACCAACCTAAGCGCCCCTCAACTGACGAGTTGATAGAGAAAATGTGGTACATCTACACAATGGAGTTCTATGCAGTGGTAAAGAAAGATAACATCCTGAACTTTGCAGGTAAATGGATGGAACTACAAGATATGTTAAGTGAAGTAACACAGACCCAGAACAACAAAGGAGGAATGGTATCCTTCAACTGTGGATGCTAGCGCCAAATACCTAGTTGTAAGGCAAACTGAGCAACGTTAATGGTATATTCCTCATGATCTGAAGACAACTGTGCTCTTATATTGTGAATCCTTTAACAGGTTCTAGAACTAAACTACCATTTATTTTCAGACTTAGGAATTTTTGGTATATGGGTGGAGGGTATGTATGCATATTTTAGAGTAATATAAGATCAAAAGAATGAGGAAAAAAGAATATAAAAATATTAAAGAAAAAACACTTTATCAATATTGAGATAGTATTGTAGCATAATTCTGTTTTTATTTTTGAGATTGGTGATAATGTTTTACTCAGATGACAAAACATTCCATAGATCTTTAAGTCAAGAAGTCCTAGTTCTACCCGAATCAATGGTCTCAGGGGGAAACTGGTTTGTAATGACTGCCAATTATAGTCGTGTAAATATTCTTGCCACTGCTCCTTTCAAGCTACAAATTATTTAACCACTGACTTTCAGAATTCCTCAGAATTTGACAAGCAACCAGAATAAGTCATAAGTCTGGTCTAGCATACTGAACAAAACTTCCATTGCCTTTGTATTCCTCAAAGATAGGAAAAGTGCCTAGTCCATCTTTCTGTCCTTGAGAACACTGAGTACTTGATTTATCTAATATAGCCACAATGAGATATTTATTGAAGGTACTCCACCAGATTAAAATTTCAATATACCAAAAGAATCTTTTGTGTTTGTTTAAATTTTCTTTTTATAATTTTATTCTATTCCGCGTATGTGTATGAAATGTATTGTGCTGCAATGCAAGTCTGTGCACCGCGTAAAACAACTCGTGCAATAGCCGGCGGAGGTCAGAAGAGGGCGTCGGAACGCGTCGCCCTGGAAGCTGGAGTTTCTCCCTGGAATTGGAGTTTCACAGACGTCTCGGCCGCCAATGGGTTGATGGGGAAGAACCAGGGTCCTCTGAGAGCGGTCGGCGCTCTTACACAACGCTAGGCCAATCACTCACAGCCCCAATGAAGATTTTTTAAATAAAATTTTTATTGTTTTTTTTGTGCTCCGTACATCATTTCTTAGTTCAATTTGACACACTCCCTTTCCATGCTTTCCCACCCTTCCACCTCAGTTCATGCATTCTGCCATACATGTCTTGCATCTTTTTCTCAGTCTTTTAAAATTTTTCCCTGCAGAGGTTTATTGTTTGGGCAGAAGTTAACTGTTTCCGTTAGTTCTTTGATCTAGTCATTGTTGTTCCCTCCCATTGTATTGCTCATATATATATATATATATATATATATATATATAATATATATATAATAATTAATGACCTTTGAAAATAAACTGTATGATAGTTCCAAAATATGTTTAGGAGTTCACATTTTTTCCTGTTAATTTTATATTACTCTAATATATGAATACATACCCTCCATACAAATACCACAATTACAAACTGTTAAAATAAGTTGTCAGCTAATTCTAAAGCCCATTAATGAATTCACTATAAGCATAACTGCCTTCAGATAAAAAGAAATATAACATTAACTTTTCTCAGCTTGCCTTTCAACTAGATATATAGTGCTAGCATCCACAAATGAGGGAAACCATTCCCGTTTGTTTGGGGGGGACTGTGTTATTTCACTTAGCATAATAGCTTCAAGTTCCATCCATTTACCCGCAAAGTTCATGATGTCATCTTTCTTTACCACTGCATAGAATTCCATTGTGTAGATGTACCACATTTTCTCTATCTACTTATCAGTTGAGGGACACTTGGGTTGCTTCCAGCTCTCTGCTATTGTGAAGAGAGCTGCATAAACATAGATGTGCATGTATCTCTGTGATAAGATGAGTCTTGTTGGTATGTAACCAGTAGTATGACTGGATCAGGTGGTAGGCTAATTTTCAGTTTCTGGAGAGTTCTCCACACTGCTGTTCATAGGGGTTGCATGACTTTGCATTCCCACCTGCAGTGGGTGAATGTTCCCTTTCCCCACAACCTCTCCAGCATTTGGTATCCTTTGTTTTCTGGATCATAGCTAGTCTTACTGCGTGGCTAGTCTTTTGGTAGAAGCACTTAAAAGCAGTTACCTGACAGCCTTGACCCATGCTGTTTCTCACAGACCTGTGAAAATCTGGACTATCCTTTTATCTCTCAGGAAAGAACTTTGATCTGTATTTTATCCTGAGGTTCCCTCATCCCAGTTACCTGCCCCAGCCCCCAATTGCATGTACGTGTTCTGGCCCATGCTTGAGTTAGTATATAAGCCTTGAGTTCCAACATTAAAATTGAGTCTATTCCCTCAGGCTTTCTCTGAGTCTGTGTATGTATGTCTGCCTATATGTCTGTCTTTATCTATTTCCCTGGTAAAATCCCTGCAGCCGCTCCCCTCTCCTTGCTGGAGCTAACCCAAGGAGGGAAGAACAACAAACAGCATGTGAGTGTCAGCCACACGTGTATAAAGGACTACACAGATGATGATAAACTCCAACATTACTGGAGTAAGATGAATTTAATTTAAATTTAAATTTTAATTTGAATTTCCTTAATTATTAGCAGTGTTGAACACTTTTTAAGATGTTTCTCACCAATCTTTATTTCCTCATTTGTGAAGTCTCTGTTCATCTCTTTTGAGTAGGTCATTTTTTTTTCTTCCTCCTTTGTTTTTTGAGTAGTTTATACGCTTTGGGTATTAATGCTCTATCGGATTTATCACTGGTGAAGGCTTGCCCCCACTCTGTGGGTTTTCTCTTCACTTCTTTGATTGTTTCTTTTGCTGTACAGATGCTCTTGAGTTTAATAGGATCCCATTTGTCAATTGTTGACCTTATTGTTTGCATAGCTGCTGCCTGATTTAGAAAGTCTTTTCCTATGCCTATGTCTTGTAGGTTATTACCAACGTTTTCTTCTATCATTTTCAGAGTTTCAGGTTTCACATTGATGTCTTTGATCCATTTGCAGTTGATTTTTGTACATGGTGAGATGTAGGGGTTTAGTTTTATTCTTCTACAAGTGGTGATCCAGTTATGCCAACACCATTTTCTGAGGATACTATCTTTCCTTCATTTCCTTCTTGGCCCCTTTGTAGAATATGAGGTGGCAAAATTGTATGTGCTCAGGTTTGGATCCTCAGTTTTGTTCCATTGATCTACAGGCCTGTTTTGTGCCAATACCAGGCTGTTTTATGACTATAGACCTGTAATATAGTTTGAAGTCTGGTATGGCAATCCTCCCTGTATTGCTCTTTTTGCTCAGGGTTGCTTTGGCTATCTGGGGTCTTTTGTTTCTCCATATGAACTTTAGGATTTTTTTCCTATTGAAAGTGTAATAAAAAACCTCCCAACTAAAAAAATCTCAGATCCAGGTCTGATGGATTCATGGTGGAATTCTATAAGACATTATTAAAGAAGACCTATGGCCACTACTACTCAAATTATTCAAGAGTACACAAACAGAAGGAAATCTCCCAAATTCCTTCTATGAAGCCAATATCACTCTAATACCAAAACCAGGCAAAGATACAACCAAAAAAGAAAACTATAGACCCATTCACTAATGAACATAGATGCAAAAATTCTCAACAAAATACTTGCAAACTGCATAGAGGCACATATCAAAAAGATCATCCACCATGACCAAGCTGGATTCATTCCAGAGACGCAGGGATGGTTCAACATATGTAAATCAATAAACATCATAAAGCATATAAATGGACTGAAAGACAAAACCACATGGTCATATCAATTGATATGGAAATGCCTTTGACAAAGTTCAGCATGTCTTCATGTGAACTTAGACTGGAGGGAACATTCCTCAACACAATTAAAGCCATATGCAATAAACCCACAGCCAGAATTATCCTAAATGGGGAAAAACTAGAGGTGTTCCCCTTAAAGTCAGGAACCCAGAAAGGCTGCCCCCACTTCTCTTCCATACTGTGCTTGAAATGCTCATGAGATCAATAAGACAAAAAAAGGAAATCAGAAAAGTACTAATTGGAAAAGAGGAAGTCAAAGTATCTCTTTTTGCAGATGACATGATAGTTTACCTAAGGGACACCAAAAACTCTACCAGAAAACTTCTAGAAACCATCAACAGCTTCGATAAAGTAGTGGGATACAAAATTAAGTTCAAAAAATTGGTAGCCTTTCTTTATGCCAATAACAAGCAGTTGGGGGAGGAATACAAAGGTACTTTTCCACTTATAATAGCCTCCAAAACATTAATTATCTAGGAGTAAACCTGACCAAACACACCAAAAATCTCTACAAAGAAAAATTTAAATCCCTCAAGAAGCAGATTGAGAAAGATACTAGAAGATGGACAAACCTCCCATGCTCATGGATTGGAAGAATCAATATAGTAAAAGTGACCATCCTACCCAAAGTAATATACAGAGTCAATGCAATCCCAATTAGAATCCCCATGAGCTTCTTCACAGACCTAGAAAAGAACATCCTAAGGAATCTTATTTTATTCCTAGTTTTCAACTTTCATTTAAAATTGTATCTCACATATGGTAGTCTCAATAAATAACCTTTGCTTTGTTTTCATTAAAATTGACTTATTACAGTTATTTATTTTATTTATTCTGTGTACGTGTCTATGCACATATACCACAACATGCATGTGGACATCAAATGACAATTTATAAGGATTCCATTCTCAATTTCCATCATGTGAGTCACAGGAATGCAATTCAGGTGTTCAGAGTTGGTGACAAGTACCTCTACCCACTTATCTGTCTCACCAGCCCAATAAATGTGCTTCTAATAAAGAAATGTTTTCCTTGATTTACCAGTGAAAAGCAAGCAACAAAATGCTTAATCTTATTGGTATATTATTTTGATATTTCAATATTATTGTACTTTGTACTGAATTTTTTGCCCCATCAAAGTGGAAGGTCACTGCTGCCGAAATGTTCACCAAATTTGTTTCTGATATGTTGTCATTATTATTTAGAATTTTTTGCCCCATCAAAGTGGCAGATCACTGCTGCCGAAATGTTCACCAAATTTGTTTTTGATATGTTGTCATTATTATTTAGGAACTGGGTAATAGCTGCCTCAGTTAATGAAAATAGATCTGTATCTTTCACCATGCACAAAACAGAGTGTGATGCACATAGAAGGCCTCATATATGGATATGATTATTTATAAGTATGTTTTTATTTATTATCATAGTCAGCTTTGCTTTTCAATTCATATAAATTATTTACCCGGTGGTCATCCAGGTAATTTAAAGATAAGGATGTTTCTGTATATTGATTACTATACTCCATTGGACACTCCATTAATACTTAATGTAACCATGATTTAATTTAAAATATATTTAATATTTAATTTTTCTAGAGAAAAATTGATGAGATTTCATAATATACTATCCAATACTGTTTTATGTGGTATGTGATCCTCTTAAGTAAGAGCCAAGTACATTCCATAGTGAGAAGTAAGGCATCCAAAAAGTCACTTCTTCCTTAAGTTAAATATGAAGTCTTGGTTCAGACTGAGCTATAGATTACCAGGAGGCTTAGCTATTATAAGTATAAGTTTTAGTCCTCTGCTTCATAAACATGAATTCAGTGTTTTATAAAATGAAAATTATTTTCAGAATTTTATGAAAGCATTCATCTAGGAAAAGATCTAGATAAGAGCATTATAGACAATAACACACTTCCTGATTCTTACCTTTAAAAATCAAGTGCATTTGTGTTGCCATGGTCTCTGGGTATAGGTTGCTGCTGCTACACTCTAGTGCTATAGTGAAGACCAGTAATAGCCAAATAACAATATTTTCTTTAGTAATTACATAAGTTGACATTGAGTATACCCTCTAAACTTTGGGTGAACATATACTTTTCTATTTTATAAATAACACCATAAGTTAGAATTAAGTTAGTTTATTAACTCAGTTAGCAAGAATTGCACATTGTTAAACTGACATAGACAGCATGATATATGAGGCAGAAAAAATCAACAGGCACAGCCCATATAATACCAGGGAGTATTTGAAGATCTGTCTAAGGCTTCTAATGTATTTATTAAGTGCCATTATTTATTGGAAAACAAAACAGTTTTATAATTCCTGCCTTTCAGTTTATTTCATAAATGTTAACAATGTATGAACTTAAATAAGTTATCTAATTTTTCTTCATCTACATTGAAGTTTGAAATATTTAGATACATGGTAGTCATTGCTTATAAGGATATAATATACTTGCAACAGTGCCCAACACAGAGAACATATGATCCATTTTAAGTAATTTTTTTCAAGGGAAGAATGGGGATAGTTTATTTTTTCTCTTTTTTTTTATTTTTTTTTTATTGATGCTTTGTGTATTTCATACATCATTTTCCAATTCAGTTCAGGCGTATATCCCCTTCCCTTCACCCCGCCCCACCCCTACCCATCCCAGATCATGCATTCTGCCGTAACTTTTCTGCATCTTTCTGTTTTTTTTTGTTGTTGTTTTGTTTTCATTTTTTTTAACAATAAGTGATAATTTGTGAGTACAAGCATCCTTCATGTCAAACCAATTTGCGAGCAGTTGTGCCCAAACCCATACAGCTCATGGGTCCCACCATCCAGCGCGGGGGGGGGGGCTTGTATGTTCAATCAAGTTGATCAAATGAGTGTCCAAGTCTATATTGTTGTAGTTTCTACCTTTCACCCCAATCGCAAGCCCTTACATTCTACCGCGCCTCCTCTTCCGCAGGTTGTTCCCTATAGGCTTAGAAAAGGCTGGCACACGATGATAGGATGAGATGCAAAACCAGTCTACTTTCTCTGGAGCTGCTGTCTGGTCACTAATTCAATTCTGGCTGTTTTCTTTCATGGGTCTGCAACAGCTTGTCCAGGCATAACCTTCAATCCTACTACTATGGAAGCACATGAATTCGATATATAGGTATTTAAAACAGTAATAACTACTCATAGCCTTTCGGTCCTACTAATGAAGCACTTTGCAATTGGTTATATATAGGTATTTAAAGCAATAATAGTTGTGTATGGAGTAGCTTATATCTTCGGTATAGCCAACAGCACTGTTTGGATGGTATGTTAATCCAATGAATTACATTTTCTTCTGTTAAGATGACAGGTCATCAATAAAAACTGGAATCAACACCCAGGTAGCCCCTCAACTGTGGTGATAGAGAAAATGTGGTACATTACACAATGGAGATTCTATGCAGCAGTATAAGCAAGTCAACATCAGACTTCAGTAAATGGATGGAGCTAGAAGACATCATGTTAAGTGAAGTAACACAGTCCCAGAAAAACAAACGACAAATGGTATCTCTCATATGTGGATGCTAGTACCAATAACCCAGTTATAAATATTTCTTGTGGAGAGGGATGCATATTAAAAGAACAACAACAGAAAGATTGCATCAGAAAACTGACTGAAATGGTTTTTCTCTTAATTTTTATTGAGCTTTTGTGCATTTAACACAACCCTTCCCAACCAAATTTAGATGCCTTTCCCCATCCATGCCCCACCACCAGAGCTCATGCATTCTGCAGTACATATTAAGTCCTGTCTTGCATCTTTTTCTTAGTCTTTTTAAACTTTTTTTATGCAGAAGTTCACTGTTTTGGTCAGTTCTTTGAACAAGTCTTTTTTTTCCTTTTTTTAAAAATTTTATTTATTTTTGTATGTGTATGAATGTACTGTCTGCATGCAGGTTTGTGCACCTGTGTCATGCAATGCCGTGGAGGTCAGAAGAGGGTCTCAGATTCCCCTGGAACTGGAGTTCTCCTGGAATTGGAATTACAGACTGTTCTCAGCCACCATGTGGGTGCTGGGGATCGAACCTGGGTCCTCTGCAAGAGCAGTCGGTGCTCTTAACCGCTAGGCTATCTCTTCAGCCCCTGAACAATCTTTTGTTGTTGTTCCCTTTAATTTTATATTACTCCAAATTATATATATATATTGCATTGAACTGGATGGGTGGCAGTAAGGGGAAGCTCAGATAAAGGCAAGGATCAAAATACCATCAAATTATATTATATGAAAATCACAAAAGTTCAATGAAAATTTTTAATAAAAAGAAATGTCTTAAGTGTGAGAATCATCTTGTACAATATTGTGTCTGGCAGTTCAATTTGCATGCCAGTGAGAAATACAGTTCTATAGTTTGAGTTGAAATGTATTTATGTGCACACACATACACACAGGCTACTATTAGAGTTCAAAATCATTCTGGATAGTCTCTTGATGTATGCCTCTCTGCAATTTGTATGTATGTTAATTATGGATATGGATTTACAGTACTCTCTTTTGTTGTATCTTTCCCTGGTTTTGGTATTAGAGCAATACTTACTTCAGAAAAGGAGTTTGAGAGTTTTCCCTCTACTTCTATCTTTTTCAATAATTGAAGTAGTATCAGTTGTAGATCTTTGTTAAAGGTCTGGTAAAATTCTGCTGTCAATCCATCTGTGCCTGGGCATTTTTAAGTTGGAAGGCTTTGTATTACTGTCTGGTTTCCTGTATGCAACACCACCATAGGAACCCCCACAGGACTTCCATATATGAATTTTTTCATATATGTAAGGCTATTGAGTTAAAGTTTTGTACCCAAATGTCCCTTCGTGCGAATTCAACCACTGGTGCCTGTTCATCCTAGCATCACTCCCTTAAAAAGGATTAACTCCCCCTCACTCAGCAGTGATCAGCTGCCAATCATTCCTCACCAAAGTTCTGCCCTCCTACCTACTTTCTTAGTTCTATGCTGGTTGTTGTCTGATAGAATTTACATGGGTCTTGTACATGCTGTCAGCATTATTTTAAGTGGATATATGTTCATGATTGTAATGTCTTCTTGGTCAATTGTTCCCTTCATCAGAATGAACTGACCTTCTTTATCTTTTCTAATTAATATTAATTTGAAGTCTACTTTGTCAGATAGTAGAACCACAATCCTTTCTTATTTCTTAGTGCCATTTGCTTGGAATATTTTTTCCATCCTTTCACCCTAAGGTAGCCCCTATCCTTGAAGGGGAGATGGGTTTCTTGTAGACAACAGAAAATGGATTTTGTTTTGTAGTCCATTCAAATACTCTGTGTCTTTTGACTGGGGATTTGAGACCATCGGTATTTAAAGTTGTTGAAGGATGAGCATTGGTTACTTTCTTTTGTACTGCTTCAATTATTCTCTGTAAAGCTAGTTTGGTGGACATGATGTGTTTTGGCCTGTGTGTATCATGGGGAATTTTTCCTTCTCCTTCACCTGTGATACAGTTTTGCTTGGTAAAGTATTTTGGGTTGGCATCTATGATCATTTAGATCTTGAAATATGTCAATCCAAGTTCTTGCAGCTTTTATAGTTTCCATTGAAAGTCAGCTGTAATTCTGATGGGATTTCTTTTTATACAATAATGTAAAGATCTGGTCAATGCCATGGACCTGAGATGGTTCTTCTTCTTCTTCTTCTTCTTCTTCTTCTTCTTCTTCTTCTTCTTCTTCTTCTTCTTCTTCTTCTTCTTCTATGTCTATGGTGCATAAGTCTGGTCTTTTCATGGTGCCCCACATTTCCTGGATCTTCCATTCCTCTGCTGTTTTTAATCTTTCATATTCTTTGCTTAAGGAATCCAATTTTTTAACTTCATCTTCCAGTCTGAGCCTGCTACAGACAATGGTGAGGAAGAGGAGAGTAGCAGAAATGTGGAGAGGTGTATGGGGGGGAGCAGTGAGCAAAACTGAGAAAGAAATCAAGGAAGAACAGGAAGTCTAAGTGTAGCTGATATCGCAGCAGAGGGTTGGCCTGGCCTGGTGCTTCCTAAGAGCTGTGTGCTTCTTGATGTCATATTGTGGTGCTAAAGCAGGGAAGGATTATAAAAAGAAACCTCTGAGGTTTCTTTAAAACGTATAACTTCTTGGATTGCTTTAAAACGTATAACTTCTTGGATTTTCCTTTTGATGAGAATCACAGCAAATATTTCAATCTGTCCTGGCTAGCATCTACTTTCTGTCCCATTGTGACACTGGAAAAAATACTGAAACAAGCTCACTGAAAAACATACGAAATAAGATTTTGGTCAGAGATATGGAGCAGAAACCAAGGGGAACTTACTTTGCTTTTAAGACAGGCAGCTCTGAGGCCAGCTGAGAATCAGGAGAACAAGCAATTGCTGGCAATTGCAGTCAGGGAAGACTATCTTTGTTTATATCCGAATATACATGATGCAATATTCTTTGTATTACCCTTTTTGTTTTGTGTACTCTTTCTCTTTTCAGTAAATAGTATACATGTGTGTGTGCATGCACATGCATGCCCCAGTGTGCATCTGTATGTGTATGTACATGTATGTGTATGTGTGTGCACTTGCCCTTATGCATGCATGTGAAAACCAGAGATAGCCGTCAGGATGTTTGCTTCTCCACCTTATTTTTGAATATTTATTTATTTATTTATTTTATGTGTGTGAGTGTATTTCCTACATGTATGTAAGTGCACCCATGTCATGTAATACCCACAGAAGTCAGAAGAGGGCATTGGATCCCCTGGAACCTTAACTCCAGTTAAGAACAGTGGTTAGTCATAATGTAGGTGCTGAGAATCGAACCTGGATCCTCTCCTAGACCAGCCAGTGCTCTTAACTACTGAGCCATCTCTCTGCCCCTCCACCTTATTCTTGTAAAGAAGGTTTCTCTTTGAAGCGGGGCTTCTCCATTTTGCCAAGTCAACAAGCCCCTGAGTTTCACTTGTCTTCACCTCCCCAGTGGTGGGTTACAGAAATACAGTCTATGCCCAGCTTGCTATGTGGGTGCTAGGAGTTGAACTCAAGTCAAGTCCTCATGCTTCCATAGCAAGAGTTTTACTGACTGGCCCTTCTCCATGGCCTCCCAAATTCCTTATTATTTTCTCTACTTTAAATTATGGCTTTTACTTATTTATTTATTTTTTTGTCTTTTTGAGACAGGGTCTCTGTATAGCCCCAGCTGGCCTGGAACTCACTCTGTAGACCAGGCTGGCCTTGAACTCACAGAGATCTGCCTGCCTCCATCTCCCGAGTGCAAAGGTGTGCACCACCACACCCGGCTTAAAGATGGTTCTTAGCTGCCATGTGTATGCTGGGATTCAAACCTGGGTTCTCTGCAAGACCATTTGGTGTTCTTAACCACTAAGCCATCTCTCCAGCCCCATGACTTTTATTTTCCATCATATTCCTTTTTTATCCTTTTTTATATTTTCTAAATTTACTCTTGGTTAGAATGTTCTTCTTCCTTCATTCCTTTCTTTTGTTTTTTTAAAAAAGGGCATGTAAGTCTTTTGTCTAAATCATTTCTGCCTCCACCATTCCTATTGTTGTCAGAGCTGTGAATATCATGGTTATTATTTGGTTTTATTTTTTCTTTCTATCTGGCTAAGTGGTTTACTTGCTATTACTATTGTTTATTTTCTGCTTTCTAGTATTAGAGGATTAGCCTGACAAAGTAGGGTGTGTACATGTTGGACAATTGATTTATATTCCCCGGCCCAGCTAAAAGATAGTGCATCTTGCTCTGCACACAATCAATTCTTACTGGAACTTCAATCAGTGGAGCTAAACAAACACCAAAACACAAAACAAACAAGTAAAACTGTGGCCGCTAGGCTCTGAATGAGGCTGACCAAGGAATCCTAAAACCATGCCTGGAAATCTACTTATATAGAAAGGAGAGAGCAATAACAAGACTACTATTGGCCCTTTACAAATGAGGGACCATCATGTTGGTTGCTACCCTTTAGACAGTACATTGTTAACAAGAAATATGATCATGAGGGGCAAATCTCATATATTCCACTGTCTTCACCACATCTGTACTAGCAGTATCCCAGTTTCTAAGTAACTACAGAGAAAACAGAACCCTCGGGTTCACACAGAGTATGTCCTGTGTCAAAATCTTATAATCATTATCAAAGATAGATCAGAGAAACTATACAAAATACTCAATTGTAAATATACTCAACGCTTCACATTAATTCAATAACCTTGTACATATCATTAAGAGAAATTTGTTGCCTAAAAACCATCACATAAAAGTAATAGTATCTGTTGCTAAATAAGCTTCTTTGATGAGTTGTGACTAGCATACTTGTCTATAAAGGAGACATTTTTAACATGTAGTAAGAAAATGCCTTTGTCTAGGTTTATGACAGTCTTAGCATTTCTCCAGCCATGTTTTTGGCTATGTTGACAAGGCCACACGTTAGGTCTCTTCCAGTGAACATGCTTAGAGTCCAATTAGGAGCTGTTGCTTACCCGAAGATAAAAGGACAACTATTATACCAAGGTGGTTGGTTGTGTCAATCATTGTTGTGGTTATTAGGCTTTAAAGCTGGAAAGAGAAGTCCATCTTAAGATATACAGATGTTTGAAAATAGAAATATTCAGAAGTTTATAAAATTATCCAACAATAAGTACCAAAGATATGGAAGTAGGTGAAATCACAGATAAAGAACTTAATATAGTGATTCTTGCAAAGATCCTGGTTTTCAAGGAAACAAATAAAAAGTGACTTAAGGCACACACCTTTAATTATAGCACTGGGGAGGCAGAGGCAGGCAGATCTTTGTGAGTTTAAGGCCAGCCTGGTCTACAGAGTGAGTTCCAGGACAGGTGGGGCTACAGGGAGACTCTGTCTCAAAAAAGACCAATAATAATAATAATAATAATAATAATAGTAATAATGCATGCTTACCAGGCTTCATCAAAAAGGCCTAATGCACATATGAAGAAGTTATAGTCAGTCTATTTCTACTTGGAACTTTATATGCTGACCAAAAATCCACTTTTTATTGCATTATCTTTTTTCCATTATAATAAGGTGCTAAAATTTTTCTTCTTTTAATTATCCTGTTTTGTCAAGAAAGTACTTATTCCTTTCTTGATAACAGAATTCTACCCTTTCCACTCCAAAAATAACCCACATTCTTCCATCATTGCTTACAGTCCAACATATGGTATTTCTAAATAAAACACCAGAAAACCCTGAATCACAGTCTGAAGAACTCACTAAAATATCTAGTGAGGATTTCACAGAAGGAAGAAAGAGCCTCTTCCTGCTGATGGAATTGGTCTTTGGCGATCACAAGGCCCCTATCGTTGCATCTCCTGGAGCAGATCCTAAAGGCCTATCTGCTCTACCACCAGATGCCATGAGTGATTCCTTTCCGAGAACTAACTGAGATCCTTTGCAGTCTTACTCACTTAAACATTCCATTGGGTGGACCCACAGCAAACTAACTGGCACAACTAAGACTTGACCCACTTACTACTGTCAGATGGTTCTGATCAATGCCTATGAGTCCTTTAAAGCCTCACCATTAGGGGATTTAAAGAAGTAACAGATTTCTTCTGATTCTTCAGAGATGTGGCCTTTAAAAAAAAGACAAAATGAGCTAACTTTTAGCTCTTTCTTTGAACTGATGCTAATAAAGTAACATATTCTCAAACTACATGATATTGTCAAATTTGGTATAAAAATTAGTCTGTAAATATCCTTAGAATCCTTGTCTGGCTGCCTAACAATTAAGCTGATATAATACAGAGAACTGTTCTTTGTTCACAAAGTACATATTCTTGTGTAATAAAATAGCCCCAGACCCCAGAGTGATACCTCACAGGTCTACACTATGACCAGTATATTAAATGTGTCCTGAGTCCTGCCATCCACATCCCTGTCCTCTTCACCCCAGGCCACTCACCTAGTTTAGAGCCCTGCTTAGCTCTTCTGTCTCCTTTGACCACCCACACTGTTGCCCTTTCTGTTTCTATTGGGGTGGTGGGGTGTGGTTAGTACTCCCCTATTTTTGTTGCACAGCCTCTCTGTGTGAGCCAATGGTTTCACCTGTAGGTGAACATATATATATATATATATATATATATATATATATATATATGGGTGTGTATA
>VZQC01003820.1:35990-96214 GCA_009823505.1 Rhizomys pruinosus | reverse complement strand
AAAAAAACTAGAATAAGCCTCTGCTTTGAAAAAAAACTCTGGAAAGACTTCCTTTCATTTCTGCTTTTTCACGTTCTATAAAATGGCCGAGAGCTGGGACAGAATTCTTTCTGTATCTGATTCACCAAGTTCTCTGTCTCCTGGCTGCTGGACACATGCTGCAGAACTTAATCCTATGGACTGTTTGTTTTCTCAGTCTCAGGAAAATTGTCCAACTGCCTATATTGCTGTGACTGGGTGGTCTTGAGAAATTCTTTGCCTTTTGCTAACCCAATTCCTCAAGAGAGTATGCCTGCAATGGAATCTCAAATATCGCTCTAAGAAGGTGGTTATGTACTGAGTGAGGCACTATGTGATGAGAGGGAATTTGTTTAGGAGGCTGCTGAAACTGAGCAGAACTAGATTGTCATACATAGTGTTCATTCAGTGCAGCAGATGCTCTAGTTCTATAAATAGTTTTGTTTGAAATTTCTCTAAAAGTTAGTGACTAAGAGGGAGAAACGTGAGTAAAATATTCTACCATTAGATACCTGGTTTTAGTCCAGAAGCATAAGTGAAAAAGTCATTTGTTTGTTAATGTTTATGCATCTTTCATAGGTGAATTTTCTAAAAAGAATTTATATTTAATAATATCTTATGTACCTGAGTGAGCCACAAACTGGTATTTTCTTTTTCTGATACTTATTTTCTTTTTCTGATACAGCTCTGTTGATGCTTTTCCTGTTTGTAAATTCATAGAATTCTACAAGTTAATGATCACAAGGGCAAGTACTTCAGTGTGTTACTTGATGGAATATGTGGAATATATGTGTTTATATATTCCATATATAATATTGAGCAGCTTAATATCTTTCAATGTGCTTTAAAAAGGAAGAAATAAATAATAGTTTTGTAAGCATGGATGGAGAGGCAGTATATTGTCATTCTTGATTCCTTGAGTTGAAGCTGACAGATTTTGGAATATTCATATAACAATTAAACTGGGCATTTGTATGTAATTTTATGTTTTTGCTAGATTTTCACTCAATTTTCTTACTTGATCTTCTAACAAATTTGTGAAACAGATGGATACACGACTTCAATTTCATTTTCTCAGAAGAGAAAACTGAGACTGGAGGGAGATCAATATGGTTTGGATAACATTTTGTATGTCCTGTGTACACACACTGGTCGTTTGGTTTTTTATTTGTTTGTTTAAATTTTTTATTTATTTATTATTTTTATGTGTATGATTGTACTGTCTGCATGTAGGTTTGTGCACCCATGTCATGCAATGCCTCAGAAGTCAGAAGAGGGTGTTGGATTTCCCTGGAACTGGAGTTAAAGATGGTTCTTAGCCTTCATGTGGGTGCTGGGGATCTGCAAGAGCAGTTGGTGCTCTTAAGCACTGAGCCATCTCTCCAGCCCCAACACACTGGTCACTTGTTAAACAAATGACTACCTCACCACGTTCCTCTAACTATTCTAAACAGTGGAAAGAACAAAATGGGAAATGCTTCTAAACCTTTGTCTCCTAATTCCAACTCTAGTGCTTTATTAAGTAGACCAAAATACTTTTTTGGTATTCTGACCAAAAAAGATGAATGGGGTTGTTTATAGGCTATGTAGTCAGTCCTCTGTGTGTGTGTGTGTGTGTGTGTGTGTGTATTTATGTGTGAGTGTGTAAGCCAGAGGAAGATTTTTTGGAGTTGTTTTCTGTCACTTTCCACCTTATTCTCTCCAGACAGAGTGTCTCTTCCTGAACCTGGAACTAGGGTGGCAGACAGAAGACCCAAGTGATCTTCTTGCCTCTACCTCCCCACACACAGCCATCACTAATGGGACCTTAGAGGGGTAGAGGGTAAAAGCTGTATGTGAGGTTTGTGAGGATCTGTCTTTTTTAATTTAAAAAAATTAATATTTTTATTGATTATTTGAAAATTCCATACATTGTATTTTGATCAAATTCAGACCATTTCCATCTCCTCTCAGATTCACCCCCAGCTCTCTATGCTACTCACTTTGTGTTGTCTATTTTTGATAAGGCCTCAATGAGTCTAATTTGTGTTCACCAAACGCAGTTGCTGTGGGTCCACCCCCCAGCTTCACTTCCAGCAGTCTCCAGTTACCAATGATTCCTCAGCCTGGGCTAGTATTTCTTGCCACCTCCCCCCATCAATGCTGGGTTTTTATCTGTATTGGGTTTGCACAGGTCTTATGCATGCTCTCATAAGTGCTGTGGGTTCATATGTATAACTGTCCTGTTGTGTCTAGAAAATAATGGTTTCCTCCTATTTTCTTTTTTCTTTTTTTTTTTTTTTTTATATATATTTTGTACAAGATTATCAAATCGAGACCCATGTCCCCCACCCTATCTCCCCACCCCACCAGAGCTTATGCATTCTGCCAAACATGCTTTTCATCTCTTTCTCAGTCTTCCTCAAAATTTTCCATGTGGAAGTTGACTGTTTTGAGCAGAAGTTCACTGTTTCAGTCAGTAATTTGATGCAGTCTTTTTTGTTGTTGTTGTTGTTTCCAATATGCATCACTCCCAACTGCTTGGACAAAAGCTCAAGGGGCCGTGCACAAGAAATACTTACAACTAGGTAACTGACACTAGCATCCACAGATGAGGGATACCATTCATCGTTTGTTTTTCTAGGACTGTTACTTCACTCAGCATGATGTCTTCTACCTCCATCCATTTTCCTGCAAAGCTCATGATGTCATCTTTCTTTACTGCTGCATAGAACTCCATTGTGTAGATGTACCACATTTTCTCTATCCACTCATCAGTTGAGGGGCATTTGGATTGGTTCCACCTCCTTGCTATTGTGAAGAGAGCTGAAATAAACATGGCCATGCATGTATCTCTGCGGTGGGGTGAGTCTTGAGGGTACATGCCTAGGAGTGGTATGGCTGGGTTGGGTGGCAAGTTCATTCCAAGTCTTCCAAGGGTTCTCCACACTGCTTTCCATAGTGGCTGTACGAGTTTACATTCCCACCAGCAGTGGATGAGTGTTCCCCTTTCCCCACAACCTCTCCAGCACTTGGTATCATTTGTTTTCTTGATCCTAGCCAGTCTTATTGGAGTAAGATGATATCTTAAAGTGGTTTTGATTTGCATTTCCTTAATGATTAGTGATGTTGAACACTTCTTAAGGTGTTTCTCAGCCATCTCTAATTCCTCACTTGTGAAGTCTCTGTTCAGGTCTTTGCTCCATCTATTGAGTGGGTCATTTGTTTTCTTTCTTCTTTGTTTTTTGAGTAGTTTATATATTCTGGAAATCAATGCTTTGTCAGATGTTTCTAAGGTGAAGGTTTCCTTCCACTCTATGGGATTTCTCTTCACTTCCTGTTTCTTTTGATGTATAGAAGCTTTTGAGTTTAATGAGGTCCCATTTGCCAATTGTCGACCTTAATTCTTGCACAGCTGCTGTCTGATTTAAGAAGTCTTTTCCTAGTGCCTATGTCTTGTTGGCTGCTGCCAACTTTTTCTTCTATCACCTTCAGAGTTTGGGGTTTCACACTGAGGTCTTTAATCCATCTGGAGTTGACTTTTGTACAGGGCGAGAGGTAGGGTTTAATTTCATTCTTCTACAAGTGGTGATACAGTTTTGCCAACACCAATTGCTGAAGATGCTGTCTTTTCTCCATTGTGTCTTCTTGGCCCCCTTGTCAAATATGAGATGGCTGAAATTGTATGTGCTCAAGTTTGGATCTTCGGTTTTGTTCCATTGGTCAAGAGGATCTGTCTTTACTTATCTTTAATGAAGGGCAAATTTTCACATTTCAGAGTTCAGAACTGTTTTAGTCAATAAAAGTCTGAAACTATCTGGGATTTAGGATGGGCATTTTGATTATAAAACAGTCGAATGGCCAAACATTTTATTGAAATGACTGGGTTTTGCAGCCTCTGTGCCCTATTATTCAGTATCATCTGGTTTCATTACATTTTCTTCATTTTTTGGGGGGGGGGTCTTTTTGAAAAAGGGTCTCCCTGTAGCCCCAGCTGTCCTGGAACATACTCTTTAGACCAGGCTGGCCTTGAACTCACAAAGATCCACCTGCCTCTGCCTCCGAGTGCTAGGATTAAGTGCGTGTACCACCACACACAGCTGTTTTGTTTTCTTAAACACCCTGATGATCTCAGCCCTGAGTTTGTAAAGTCTGAAACACTGATTGCCAGCTAGTTTGTTTTGAGGCCTGTCTGTGCACTGGTTTCTCAATTTGTAAGACAGAAAGAAAAGGGTTTTTCAATCACATGTGGGAAATTATTTTGTGCAAAAGCCAGTTTGGAGATTTTAGAACAAAATCCATTTTATATGCCTCAACATCGGTATGTTTTCTACAAAGAAAAGTATGTTTTCTACAAAGAAAACCATTTTCTACAAAGAAAAGTATGGATAAAATGAACTTAGACTGGCAAATCTGGTCTTAAACCATTTGATTTTATTACAGGAAAAATTGAAACATGAAATTCCTACAAATTTTCATCCTAATCCTCCAACCATTTGGTCTCTGAACCAGTCATGCCAAACCAGAAAATTCCCTTGAAAGGAAATGCTGACCAAGTGAATGACATTAAAATGGTATTCCGTGTGGACGTAGTTCATAAATCTATGCTGAGTCCCATACTTTTGATGCCAGACATTGAGAGTTACGGTCACATTTTCAATGTAATCTTTTCATGTATGTATGTAAACATGAAAGATATTTTATTTACAAATTGTTTTTCAAAATAGAAACCATAGATAATTTCAAAAGTTCAAATCAATGTGTAAAAAATATTCTTAAATCAACATGTAAAAAGATTTTTTTCTATTTTATCTCAAAAATAAAAGTTTGGCAGTGATTTTTAGAAGCAGAAAGTCAAGACAAATTATTTATCATAAAATAATTGAATCAATTAAAATGCAATACCCAAATTAAAGCACCAAAATGTGTGGATATTTTAATCCAAACTTACCCCCTTAGAGAATATGATAATCAACTAATCTTTTGGTACCATCAAATGCAGTGATAAAGACATATTTATAAATTCTATAATGCTTGGTGCTTTTCAGTTGTTAATAGTATCTTGTACTTAAACATTTTATGTTTCTTAGGATTTCAATATTTAGTTTCTCATTTGACTCTAACCATAGTTTACCCAACCTGTGGGTTAGACATGATAGACAATATATTGTGCTTTTTTGTAAGTGGTAATTGAGAGAGGGTAAATACTGTTTGGAGAGTGCACAGAGAGGTGTAAAACATCTTCTATGGCTCTATCAATATACACATAATAAAAAAACACTTTTATTGATACAACTGTACTTTTAAACCCCTATAGAGCAATAGGCACTAGCGTTAAAGAATTAAACAACCATTGAATCATTTGTAGAAAAACTCAGAGTTGATTCTCCTTGGGGAAGTATAACATTTATCTTTCATGACTAAAATGTAATTCTAAAACTTCTCTAAGATGTCCTTTATGAGAGTTAGTAATGTAACTGTCAACATCCCCACAATACCAACTTTGTCCTTGACCTACAAGATGGAACGCAAAGGCAGATGGGATACTAACTTTAACCCAAGACAACTTGGATTATTTCCCTAAATCAGCAGCCTCAAAAAGCCTCATCACTGACTTGTTTTTCAGGGTTCCATTTCTCATGATTATGATTCAGTAAAACCCAAACCCAACCTACTTGGATGAGGTAGCTATGTGAATGCTTGCATTCATTCCTCACGTATCCCCCTCAATCACAAAGTTAGCAAAAAATTCCCCAAACTGGGTATCTTTATGATAGAAGCACAGAACCATTTCCAGGGTGCCCCAAATGGCATTTCACATGGTAACTTCAGTAGAGACAGAGAGATGGCAGAGAAATTATTCATGCCTCCAACTAACTGAAGACCTTCCACCCAGCAATTTCGGCTTTACTCAAGGTCCTACAGAAAGGACTGCATTCAGGAGCTTGTGTGGTCCCATGTTGGCAGGGACCAAAGGAAAAATGAGGCAATGCATGAGGTGCTCAGAGGCAAGCACACAGAAGTAAATGCAACCATGACACCACTGCTTCAGTCTGTAAGCTCCTTTCTGCTCAAATGCATGGTTTTATGTTCAGTGATTTGTTCTTGGCCAAAATGCAGCATAGTATGTTCTTTGATTCTTGAGCTTTCCATTCAGAACTCTGTGTTCTAAGGAAGACTACTTTCTACCATGAAAATAATTTGCATGAGCATTGATGAAAAAGAAATCATTTAAATTGTTCTTTTTTTCTATTTTTACCCTAAACAGGTTCAAATATTTAGTGTAAAAACAGAGGATAACAATTCAGTATACAAAGAAAGAAACAAAGCAGTAGTAGTAGATTGTTTAACAATTTCAAACCTGGTAAATGGCTTTTTAACCATTTCATTCCTATAATTTTGGAAAGACTGAAATATTTTCTTTTTTTTAACATTTTTTTATTGATGCTTTGTGCATTTCATACATCATTTTCCAATTCAGTTCAGGCATATTTCCCTTTCCCTTCCCCCCCACCCCCACCCCAACCGAGATCATGCATTCTGCCATAACTGTCCTGCATATTTCTCCTCAGTTTTCTTTTTTCATTTTTTAGCTATAGGTGAAATAATCCATGAGTACAAGCATCCTTCATGTAAAACCCAATTTGCAGGCTGTTGTGCCGAAACCCCCACAGCCCCACCTTCCAGTCGGGGTGAGGGGTTGTATGTTCAATCAGTTGACAAATGAGGGTCCAGACTACATTTGCTGTAGTTTCCCATTCACCCCAATCGCAGCCCTACATTCTACCATGTACCCCTCTTCCGCAGATAATTCCCTGGGCTTAGAAAAGGGCGCACAGGTGGATGAGAAGCAGAACAGTCCACTCTCTCTGGAGCTGTTGTCTTGACTCTGGTCAATTCTGGCTGTTTCCTTTCATGGGCTGACAGTTTGTCAGGAATAACCTTTCGACCTACTAGATGAAGCACAAGCAATTAGATATATAGGTATTTAAACAGCATTAATAGTATGGTAGTTACTTTGGTAATCTACCATAGATTTGGTAACCTACCATAGACACAGATGTTTGATGATATGCTAATCCACAAACCATGGTTTTTCTGTAAAATATGACAGGGTCTTACTGTGGCTTATAACATCTCCTAACCTGTAGAGGATGTAAGCTTGTGGCATCAGCCATGGGTTATTCCTCCAAGGAGAGAGCCAATAGCCAATTAGATTTGGGATATACAGGCATATGGCTGCCTCTGCTGCACAGTATTTCCAGGCAGGTGAGATGTAGCTGGTGCTGACGGTGGAGTCTTGCTTGACTCAAGGAGACCCGTATTTGCTTTATTGGTTTAGTGGCCTTTGGTAACACTCTCTGGTGTTCCAGAGGCCATCTGTACACTTGCATGTGTGGTCTCAATAAGACTGAAATATTTTCTTATGTTTACTCAGCACCATAATTCTTTTGAGCACTGCTTATCTATATTCTATTGTTTGGTTTTTATATCTCTCAAAAACATAACTGGCCATTATTCACTGGAGCTATTTATACATGGATGAATACAGCATTTGTTAAACTATTTTCTTCATTTGATCATTATGTTTCACATTTTTCTTAGCTCATGCAGGTTTTCAATTATTTTCTGAAGTCAAACATAATTGTTACCTTATAGTTTAATTTCCTACATATAACACGTAAACACTGTCTCTGCAGCAGTTATTTTTTTCATTGTGTATAGATAATGAATTTTAAGTTTGTTCTCTGTGGTGAAGCATTGCTACTTCTTCCTGTAAAAATCTTCCGTTCACTCAGAAAGATGATCATTATGGCAACAAAATGAATAATAACATGGGTTTCATTTTTAATTCGTTTTTAATTTTAATTGATTTTTGTGTATTTCATACGTAACATCTCACTCAGTTGTAATCACATTCATACGTCCTTCTCCACTGACACCCTCCCACGATCCCCCCCTCATTGAATTCATTAATCTCCCCAGCAGTTCCTCAATGCAAGTTCATCCACTGAGCTCTAGTCAGCCTATCCAGAGTCCCTCTCTTAAAGGAGGACAGTTCTTTCTCACCCAATAGTAATCAGCTGCCAATATTTTCTCAACTAAAATTGGGTTCTTCTGCTCATTTCCCCAGTTCCATGCTGGGATTTTTGTCTGATTGAGTGTGCATGGTTCTTACGCATTCTGACACCTTACTATAGATTCATATGAACAGGCTTCCAGGAGCTTGTAGGATGCTATTTCCGTATGGTCATACATCACCTCACTGGCTCTAACAATCTTTCCACCCTGTCTTTGTCAACGGTCCCTGAGCCCTGGGTAAATGAAGCTTAATATAGGAGACCTGTCCATGAACCCATACTCAGCAGACTCCTCATCTCCACAGTTTGGTCACTTATGATCTTTTGAGTTCCTGGCCCTCTGTTGCATGAGGGAGCTTCCTTAATGAGAGTTAAGAGACCCATTAGTGTCCCGCGCACTGTAGTCTCGCCGGAAAGAACTTCACGTGGACAACAGGATTCTTCTGTGGTAATATTTATTGTGCACAGCTCTTTTGTGAGAAGGACCCCGAAATGGGGCAGAAGCACCGCTTATATAGCAGTCCAGAGGGTTCGGGTATGCTCTGGATTGGTGCACTGTCCGATGCCTCATTAGCATGCCCAAGGCGCGGGCCCAGAGAACGCGGGCCCGGGAGCGCAGTTTGCCCAATGCAAAGGCAACGGCGGGAAACGGCTTGTAGTTGTTCTAGCAACTCAGGAAGTCAGCGCCACCTTAGGGCGTGGTACAGCACACATTGTGTGGTAGGCTGCCAACAGTTCCCCCTTTCTGTTTTAATAGAGCAAGGTCTCTGGGCCGCAGCTGACTGTTCAGGGGCGACATGACCTGTCAGAGACTCTATTAAAATTGGCTGGGAGAATGCCTGTCTTAGGTTGCCTCTGCAGAGGTATTCCTTACCCGTCATGGGGTGGACAGACAGCTTTTGGTCTGTTCCCTGTCTTAGGTTGGTAATACTTGCAGCAGGTCTTACCCGTCATTGACTACTTCTCCAGCATACTAAGCCAAATGTTTGGGGAGGAGCCTGCTTCCAAAGCCGCAAGGGCCTGTGCAATGACTACTTTATCGCGCTGATGCTGGGCACGGAGCCTACACATAATCCAGAGCATAATTATAATCCCTCCACATAGAAATAGGCCAAACCCTGCCACCCCTGCCCATTCTTTGAAGTGTGAGACGGCAGCAGTAATCCAGGAGGCCAGTCCTTCAGCAAGGGAGGCGTCCACTCTAGTCGAGTTCACGGTGACAATAGCCATACGAAGTTGGTTCATCAAGCTGTCAAATTCTCCAGTCCAATTACCTAAAAGATATCTAGACAATTGGTTAGACAAATTTGCTGCCCTTGTGAAGTTTTGATATTGGATGCTGGTCACACATAGGCCAGAATATTTCCACTCACAGCCAAGCTGGGCTAGCTGCCATAGTTCAAATGTAGTAGAAGTATTCCAAAAGGTAAAAGGCCGTTAATTGTCCAGCGTACTCCCCGTGACTGGCATCCTGTCCAAGGGGGCAAAGCTGTTTCCCTCCGGCCAGTACAGAAGGGTGACCAATTAGGTTGCAGCAACACTTTTTCCCTTCTCTATATAATACAGATTACATAAAGGCAGACAAATCCACATTTATGGAAAGCATTAAGCATTTGCTGCATGGAAGATTTTTTAGTTCTAATACTAGTAGTACAGAGTCACAGAGCATATTTTTAACACTTAACTTGCAGGTTCATTGAATATGGTTATGTTTTTAACTCCTGGAATAAATGGGTAGCTGTTTTTAAATCTCTACTGACAAATTAATTGAAATAGCTCTGGTTAAGCATTGATATTTAGAAAAAAAGTAAAAATCAAATGGTTTATTGTTGGTTTTTGCCATTTGGTAGCATTTACACACAGGCTTCGATCTTCAGAATACCCTGGATTCAGTAGAAAAACCTTTTAAATGAAGTTTTGTACAATAGAAACTTCTCAGCAGTCAAAATTTAAGACTGTAAAAAAATACATGCAAAACATACTTTTTTGAAAACACTTAACTTTGAACAAAGCACCAAACTACACAAACGCAGATTGGGAACATTTGCCTCATGGCATGTCGCGCCTCCGGGGAACAAAAGGAGGTGGAGCATTTCCCAGATGCATAAGGCGGAGGAGCCGAAGGCAGGGGAGCGGGAAAGCTATGGGACCTGTTTACTTTCAGTTTTAACCTTTTCTTTCGCCGGGCGGGGCGAAAGTGTTCATTTTTGTACCGGGCTGCTTCCTCCTCTAATTCCTCCTCCTCAGATAGCGGTAATTTTTCATTAGAATCTGAATCATTTAATGTCAGGGCTTGTAGGTCTCTAAATGGGTATAAGGTACCTTTATTAATAATCTCGCTAGCATCCTCTTTTTTCTTTGAATGCGCATCTAACCTTTCACTCCGTTCTGTTTCTGACATGCTTTCCTGAAGGTCTTTAGTAAGGGCTTGTTGTGTTTCCCTAATTTCTTTTTTACAGTTTTGATCAATTACAACAGCCAATAAAATAATTAAGCAAGGTTGGAATCCCTCTAGATCGTCAGAGAAAAGCATATCTCTCAGAACTTAACTTACCTGGCCACAGTTCTGAACCCTCTTCGGAAATCGAAGGGTCCTCTCGGCGCCAGCTCCCGGGTCTTCGGCACCACTTGTCCCGCGCTGTGTAGTCTCGCCGGCAAGAACTTCACGCGGACAACAGGATTCTTCTGTGGTAATATTTATTGTGCACAGCTCTTTTGTGAGAAGGACCCCGAAATGGGGCAGAAGCACCGCTTATATAGCAGTCCAGAGGGTTCGGGTATGCTCTGGATTGGTGCACCGTCCGATGCCTCATTAGCATGCCCAAGGCGTGGGCCCAGAGAGTAGTAGTCATGCGCAGTTTGTCCACTGCAAAGGCAGCGGCGGGAAGCGGCTTGTAGTGACTCAGGAAGTCAGCGCCATCCTAGGGCATGGCACAGCACACATTGTCTGTGTGGTAGGCTGCCAACACATTAGTGTCCTCTTGGCCTCTTGTTCTATGTTGCATGAGCCTTAGGTGTAGAGGTTGCATTGCAGATATGCCACAAACCAGAGAATGTCACCTTTCACTTTCAGACTGGGTGTTCCCACATCAATTAAGGCAATGAAGACCATACCCACAGCCCTGCCTACAGACCACCTGATCTACAAAATCCCCCAATGAAAGTCTTCCCAGGTGAGTCTAGGCTGCATCAAGTTAACATCACAACAATGGTTAGTCCTTCTGTCAACCTTGATGATACTCCCAACCTTTAAAATATATCTAGAAAGCATTATGGTTTTCTTAATATTAAGTTTTTAAATTCTTCATATATGGGTTTCTTTTATTGATTTTCAACTTTTTCATCTTATGATGTTATTTAGCTTATTTTCTATAAATTTCTTAATTTGCTTGGAAAATACTTTTTATAACAAATGTTACATTTAACATTTTTCTTTACTTAAAAACGCATAAATGGACTGACTGAAAGACAAAAACCACAAGATCATCTCAATTGATGCAGAAAAAGCCTTTGACAACATCCAGCATCCCTTCATGTTTAAAGTCCTAGAGAGAACAGGACTGAAAGGAACATTCCTCAACATGATCAAGGCCATATATAGCAAACCCACTGCCAACATCATCCTAAATGGAGAAAAATTGGAACCATTTCCCTTAAAGGCAGGAACCCAGCAAGGCTGCCCCTTATCGCCACTCCTCTTCAACATGGTGCTTGAAACACTTGCTAGGGCAGTAAGACAAGAGAAGGAAGTTAAAGGAGTATTAATCAGAAAAGAAGAAGTTAAGCTATCCCTTTTTGCAGATGATATGATAGTTAACCTAAGGGATGCTAAAAACTCTACCAGAAAACTTCTAGAAATGATCGAGTTTTAGTAAAGTGTTGGGCTACAAAATCAACCTAGAAAAATCAGTAGCCTTTCTTTATGCAAACAATAAACATGTGGAGAATGAATACAAGAAGACCTTCCCACTCACAAAAGCCTCAAAAATAATAATATACCTGGGAACAAACCTAACCAAAGATACCAAAGATCTCTACAACAAAAATTTTAATCCCCTGAAGAAGGAGATTGAAAATGACATCAAAAGATGGAATGACCTTCCATGCTCATGGATTGGGAAAATTAATATAGTAAAAATGTCCATTTTACCCAAACTGATATACAGATTCAACACAATCCCAATCAAAATCCCTATGAGCTTCTTCACAGATTTGGGAAAAAAAATCGTTAAATTCATATGGAAAAACAAAAGATCCCAAATAGCTAAAGCAACCCTGAGAGAAAAATGCAATACAGGGGGGATTGCCCGACCAGACTTCAAACTATATTACAGGGCCATGATCATAAAGACAGCCTGGTACTGGCACAAAAACAGACCAGTTGACCAATGGAACAAAATTGAAGATCCAAATTTGAGCTCATACAATTTCAGCCACCTCATATTTGACAAAGGGTAAAAAACCCTCAATGGAAGAAGGATAGCATCTTCAGCAAATGGTGCTGGCAAAATTGGATCACCATCTGTAGAAGAACAAAATTAAAACCATCCCTCTCACCCTGTATGAAAATAAACTCCAAGTGGATCAAAGATCTCAACGTGAAGCCTGAAACCCTGAAGGTGATAAAAGAAAAAGTTGGCAACAACCTTCAAGACATAGGTGTAGGAGGAGACTTTGTAAATCAGACAGCAGCAGCAAGGGAAGTAAGGTCAACGGTTGACAAGTGGGACCTCATAAAACTCAAAAGCTTCTGTACAGTGAAAGAAACAATCAAGGAGGTGAAGAGAAAACCCACAGAGTGAGAAGAAATCTTTACTAGCGACACATCTGACAGAGCATTAATGTCAAGAATATATAAACTACTCAAAAAACAAAGAAGTAAGAAGACAAATGACCTACTCAAAAGATGGAGTAAAGAGCTGAACAGAGTCTTCACCAGTGAGGAATTAAAGATGGCTGAGAAACATCTTAAAAAGTGTCCATCATCATTAATAATGAAGGAAATGCAAATTAAAACCATCTCAGATACCATCTCACTCCAGTACAGCTAGCTAAGATCAAGGAAACAAAAGACAACAGATGATGGAGGGGTTGTGGGGAAAGGGGAACACTCATCCACTGCTGGTGGGAATGTAAACTTGTAAAACCACTATGGAAAGCAGTGTGGAGAACCCTTAAAAGACTCAGAATGAGCTTACCACCTGACCCAGTCATACCACTCCTGGGTATATACCCCAAAGACTCATCCTACCGCAAAATATATGCACATCCATGTTTATTGCAGCTCTCTTCACAATAGAAAAGAGCTGGAACCAACCTATATGCGCCTCAGATGAGTCGATGACAAAAATATGGTACATCTATACAATGGAGTACTATTCAGCAGTAAAGAAGGACAGCATTATGAACTTTGCAGGTAAATGGATGGAGCTCAAAGCCATTGTGCTGAGTGAGGTGACACAGTCCCAGAAAGAAAAACAGAGAATGGTTTCCCTCATTTGTGGATGCTAACACTAAATTTCCCAGACGAAAGGCAAGCTGAACCACAGTATGGTTATATTTTTGGTTTATCTGAAAGCAACTATGTTGTTATAATGTGAATCTGTCAGTGGGCTCTAGCATCCACCCACCAATTATTTTCAGACTCTGTAATTACTGTATATGGGTGGAGAGGATGTATCCATATTTTAGAGTAATATGAAATTAACGGAGGAAAATGTGAATTCCTAAGCAGAAAAAAAGACTGAGAGAAAGATGCAGGATAGTTATGGCAGAATGCATGAACTGAGATGGGATGGGGAGGGTGGGGGGAAGGGATAGGGGAATATGCCTGAACAGAAATGAAAAATGATGTATGAAATACATAAAAACATCAATAAAAAATTTAAAAAAACAAGTTGCTAGGCTGCAGAGATGGCTCAGCTGTTAAGAGCACTGGATACATTTTCAGAAGACCTGGGTTCAATTTCCGGCATCCACATAGCAGCTGACAACCATCCATAAGGTCAGTTCTAGGGATTTGACATCCTCTTCTGACTTCTGCAGACATTGCACAACATAGGTGTACTTACATGGATTAAGGCAATATGCTCATACATGAAAACTCATAAATAAAATGTTTAGAAAGTCCACTTTCCTGAAGTCAACTTAAAATATGTGTTTCATCATATCTAGGAATTATGGCAATATATATGCTTCATGTTTCTGGGTTAGATTTTGTATTGTCTTGAACTCGTTTGGAGAATATTAGCAATAGCATTTCATAGCTATTCTTTCTTATTCCTTTAGCAAGAAGTCCCTTAATGTTTTATCCTTAAGCATGAAACTGGCTGATATTTGGAAAAGTGTAATTTTCACAGAGTATAAATATGTTCCACTCTATGAGTTACAAATCATTGTAAAAGCAGAATTTTTAATTAGATTTATTTTTGCTTTTTTACATTTATGTACTCTTGTACCTTCAGCTTTTATATATAGCATAGAAATCCTAAGAAATTAGATTCCTGTTTCAATACTATTGATACATAACAAGTTGATAGCTTAAAAAGAATCTTGTAATCCTCCGGGTCCTCACATAGGCTGTGCTTTGCTGAGCTTTCATTCCCTCAGTCCCTTTTTGGCAAGTTAGGTAGTTGAAGTCAATTGAAGACACAGTGAGAAAGACTGAGGCACAGGAGCACATGGTGCTCACTCATGTGCTGCATACCAGAGCTGGCTGTCAACTTGCCCTGTCTTGTGTCAATCAATTTATAATTTTGCTGTTATTTATTATTCTTATTTTATTTTATGTGCATGAGTGTATTGCCTGCATGCATGTAACTACACCCATGTCATAAAATGCCCCGGAGGTCAGAAGAACTATTGAATCCCCTGGAAGTGGAATTATGCCATTGGGTGCTGGGAACTGAACTCATGTCCTGTGAAAGAGTAGCCAGCTCTCTTAACTGCTGAGCCAGCTTGCCAGCATCTTCTAAATCATTTTCACATTACCACTATGGTGCTATTCCTAAAGGAAACATCGAACATGTCTTTTTTTTTTTTTTTTTTTTTTTTTTGAGACATGGTTTCCCTACAGCCCCAGCTGTCCTGGAACTGCCTATGTAGACTAGGCTGGCCTTGAACTAACAGAGATCTGCCTGCTTCTGCCTCCCGAGTACTGGTATTAAAGGCATGCACCACCACGCTGGGCCATTTTTATACCTAAACTCTTCATCGTATCACTAACAGACCTTACTGAATGTTCATTTTCTTAGTATTATATATAAAACCCTTCATGATCTGCACTATGACACTCTTGTTCCCTGTAACCAGAAAACTAATTATAGCATTTGTGAAAATGACAAAGCAGTGTTGGCAGTGCTGAGAAGTGGAGGAACAACACTTCATGCTTTGCTAAAATTCCCCATTCTGGGGTGAGCTGAGGAGTGGAGGAACAGCACTTCATGCTTTGCCAAAATTCCCCATTCTGAGCTGATGATGTAATTTATCATCTGTACTGAAAAACTTTCTGAAAGTGAGAAAAGATTATCTGAATAATTAGACCGGTACAAAAGCCACAGCCCAGCACTGCTTGCACATGCTAGGAGCCATCCCACAACTTCCCATTCATCCCTCCTCTCTTCCTCTACTGTCATGCCTCACTTCACAGTAGAAAAGATCCTCAACATATGTGTCCTGTTTCTTTCTATGAGTAACAGAGAATTTAACCTTATATCTCCCTTTTGTTATGTGGGAGGAAACATATATAACTTGTAGGTTTCAGAACAAGTATGTTGTCCATTTTAGTTCTTTACATATGACAAGCTTCCAAATGTGCAAAACAGGAACACAGCTAGTGACATCCATGTTGCCCAAATAAAGAGGAGTTATATCCTGGGATATTTATAAATGAAGCAAAATCCAAAAACCATTAGTGTTTAGTTTCAAATTATGAGCTATTTTTTATTTATTACTTTAATTTTATGTGTATGGTCGTATTGCCTGCCAAGTGTGTAAATCCACCTGTATTGTGCAATGTCTACAGAGGTCAGAGGAAGGTGTTAGATCCCTTAGAACTAGAGTTACAGATGGTTGTTAGCTGCCTTTTGGGTGCTGGGAGTCAAACCTCCATCCTCTGCAAGAACAGCCAGTGCTATTAACCACTGAGCCATCTCTCCAGTCCCTATATGGCTATTTTTTAATTGGATTTTTCTTCTTAAGTATTGTGTCCTAAGTCTCCAATAAACAGCAAGTCTGGAACTACTGAGCATGTCAGTGACCATGGGAGGCAGAGCATTGGCCTGGACAGAAAGAAAATGCAGCAGGAAGGTACAGCTAGCTTTTCTTAGTTGACATTTAAATGTCAATTTTGAACATAAACCATAGGATATTCGTTTTACAACTTGAGTCTTTAACTCTAATAGCATTATGAATTCTTATACTTGAAGACTCATGAATTTCATAGCTCGAGGTAATTGACCTGATAACAGTTTCCAAGCATATTACCTACCCATTTCCAGCTATTAACTAAAAATTAACTTGACATTCATATCAGATGGCTGTGAACTGCCCATGTTTTCTTTTTAAAAGTATTTGATTTATTATTTTATTTTTTGTATAGGAATATATTGGCTGTGTTGTGCAATGTCCCTGGAGGTCAGAAGAAGAGGGCATGTGATTCCCCTGGAATGGGCATTACAGATGGTTGTTAGCTGCTATGTGGGTGCTGGGAACCGAACCCAGGTCCTCTGCAAGAACAGCCAGGGGTCCTAACTGCTGAGCCATCTCTTCAGCCATTTAAGTTTTTATTATAGCATCCTTGAGATCAAACTTCTCCAAGAAAATGCCAAATAGGGTGGGAAATATTAATAAATATTAACGAAATTTTAAAAAGTTTTAGACTATAGAAAAATTTCATGGGAAGAGTTTGCTCTGGAAAACAGCTTGGAACATTTGTTCCCCAACGCTCCATGAATGATTTCTACATTCACGTCTATACTCACCATGCCAGAGAAGGATGAGAGAGAGGAAGGAAAAGAACGTGAATGTCTGGGAAAGATCAGGAAATCCTGATGTATTTCAGGGATTTGTGTTTTACATCACATGGATCCAAAATATTCACTCACACCAAAGACTGATCACTAAGTCCCCAGATTGTGCATATATATAGCAACTTAGAGAAATATGCATAGTAAATCTTGATGCTTTTCTTCAGGATATCACGTGGATCCACAACTAATATAAACTTTAATTAGAAACACTTCAGAAAATGTGTTGTATTCCCTCCATTGTCTAGCTTCTTAGATTTATGCCTTAATTTCTTAACAACTAAAATAAGAAAAATAGTGTAAATAATGTCATGAATGAAAAATCACTGAGGAGCAGAAATCATTTTCATGTTTATCCAATAACTTTCCATGGGAACAATGATCATCAAATTAAGTTCTTATCTCATCTGTTATGAAGTTTTTCGTGGAAGAATTGCAGTTGGGAAAGAAGCCTTGTTTTTGAACTGGGTCACTCACTGTCTGTAGCATGCTGCAATCATTAGTGCTTCTAAAATCTCTTTTTCAGATTTCTAAGGACATAAATTACAGCATCTCCATCAGGGAATATGGCAGAAAATGGACTATGGGAAGTCATACTATCATACACTCTTAGAGTTCTGGTGAATTAGTATATGACCTACTAATATAATCAATCAAGTAGCATCAGAATTCGGGTATTAAAATTCAGATACTTATAAATAAAACTATTCCTTTAAAATTTATTTCAGGGGCTGGATAGATGACCCAGCAATGAAGACCACTGGCTCCTCTCGCAGAGGAGCTGGTGTCAGTTCTCAGCACCATCACAAGCAGCTATAACTCCAGATCCAGGGGATCAGATGCCCTTTTCTGACCTCCAGGGGCATTGCATGATACAGGTGCACTCACAGACATGAAGGCAATATTACACTCATACACATAAAATAAAACTAACAAATAAAATATTAGGCTGAGAACCGTCTGAAACTCCAATTCCAGGAGAACTCCAGTTCCAGGGGAATCCGACACCCTCTTCTGACCTCCGCGGCATTGCACGACACAGGTGCACAAACCTGCATGCAGACAGTACATTCATACACATACAGAAATAAATAAAATTAAAAAAAAACTAAAAGTAAACCTTCAATCAAATTTACTTTTTGTGCTGTAGAGCTTCTGATGGAAGCTTGACACACTTGGAAAGAGGAAATCTCAATTAAGCAATTTCCTTTCTCGCCAGGCATGGTGGCACATGTCTTTAATCCCAGCACTTGGGAGGCAGAGGCAGGCGGATCTTTGTGAGTTCAAGGCCAGCCTGGTCTACAGAGTGAGTTCCGGGATAGCTGGGCAGCTGGGGCTACAGGGAGACCTTGTCGCGAAAGGACAAAAAAAAAAAAAAAAGGAATTTCCTTTCTCAGATTGGCCTGTGGTCATATTTGTGAGGCAAAGGGGGGTGGTGCCACCCCTGGGCAGGTGATCCTGGGTTGCCTAAGGAGGCAAACTGAGCACAGGCCAGTAGAGCAAGCCAGCGAATGGTACTCCTCTGTGCCCTGTGCCTCAGCTCCTGCCTCCAGTTCCCCACTTTGAGTTCCTGCCTTAGCTTCTATCAGTGATGCAGCGCATGCGTGCAGTCCCAGAGCAGGACAGAAGAGGGCATCATAGCCCCTGAAATTACACGGACATTTGCTACCTGCTATGTGGTTGCTAGGAACCAAACTCAGGTCCTCCGCCAAAAGAGCCAGTGCTCTTAACCTCTGAGCCAGCTTTTTACCCCCTTTATTTCATTTTTTTTGAGACGTTTCATGTAACCCAGGCTAGCCTCAAGTTTATGCAGCGTAGGTGGACCTGGAGTTACTAAAACCCTCTTGCTTACACCTCCCAAGTGTTGGAATTATAGGAGCCACCACGCCTAGGTTAATATGTGAATTATTAGATAAAATTTTCATTTTTAATTCAAATATCTTTATCATGTACGCATAGCATAAATGTTTGCACATCAAGTTTTAGCATATAGGAAAAGAAGCAAAACGTCACTGAAAAAAAAGGAAGTTTATCAAAGACAGGATGCGTGCTTACTGGATTTCATTTGGGGGACCATGGGAGGGAAAGACCCCAATGTGGAGCAAAAGTGCAGGATTGATGGTTGTTTGGGATTGCCAAGGAGGAACCTTCGAGCACTTCCTTAAGGAAAACATGACATTTTTAGGAAAAAAAAAATCATCCAATTCAAGAGTTATGTGTATGTGTATCCAATTCAAGAGATATTCAACAGATTTTATATATATATATAATTATATAATATAATCTAATCATATATATATAACGCAGCTATACAAGGTGAGGGAACAACAATCAGAAAAGAAACTGAAAAAAAAAAACCTGGAAAGACTTCAAAAAAGATGCAGGACATGTATGGCACAGTGCAGAGACTTGGGTCGGGTGGGGGCATGGAAACGGAGGCGACTTTAGATTGGATTGAGAAGTGATGTATGACCTATGGAAAAAGTTTAATAACAATAAAAAATATATGTCATGAACTATTTTTATGGTTCATTAAATTTATCACTTTTTAAAAATTTATTTATTATTTTTTATCTGTATGAGTGTACTGTTTGCATGTAGGTTGGTGCACCCGTGTCGTGCAATGCCACCGGAGGTCAGAAGAGGGCGTCGGAATCCCCTGGAACTGGAGTTAAAGATGGTTCTTAGCCACCGTGTGGGTGCTGGGAATCGAACCTGGGTCTTCTGCAAGAGCAGTCGGTGCTGTTAACCCCTGAGCCATCTCTCCAGCCCCATCAATTATTTTTTTTTATAAATTCCCATTCCTTTAGCAAAAATAAAAACAGGAAATGAAAACAAATAGAATTCATAACTCAATTGAGAGAAAATTTACAAACATAAATAGAAAAATATGTGCTAAATGTTGACAAGTGTTCTCAGTAAGACATGACAAGGTATGACATCTGGTTCTTAAATGTTGACAAGTATTCTCAGTAAGACACGACAAGGCATGACATCTGGTTCTTAAACTCAAGGAACCAAGTATGGAGGAACCAACACAAATTCCTTTTCCTTCTGGACATACAGGCCCCTGTGTCTCTCACCTTTTGTGCAGCTGCAGCAGCCACATCCCTCAAGCCTGAGCCAGAGGTGAGAGCATACAGCATGCCCACGCACAACTTGCACAGTCCTCTTACCCTACCTGCCTGCTGAATGGACTCTGCCCTGGGACTTAAATGATCATGGACCCACAAGTTAAAACAAGAAACTTTGCACAGGACTGTGCGGAAGGTGATCAATAGCAGAATAACTGACATTTTATGAGGAAAACTAACTCTGTATATGTGTATTAATAAAGATAATAAGTAGCTCTACCACAATTGTAAGCCAATTCAATTTTTTTTTAGTTTTTTTTTTCAGAAGAGCTAGCACACTATAACAGATACAATAAATAAGCAGAGGGAAATATCAAATGTTAAATGTTAACAAGTTTTCTTCCAATACACTCACATGTATGCATAAATAATTTAAAATCTGAAAAGCTCTGTGCATCTGTAGCAATGTCAATTTCCTGGTATCCCTTTCCTACCAGTAGGTTGACTTATGGGCAAATTAATGGAAAAGTGCTTGATATCTTCCTGTACATCTCCCTGAAAGTACACACACACACATACACACATACACCCAAACACAGGCACACACACATATGCAGAGAGAGAGATAGAGAGAGAGAGTTATTTCTCAGTGAAAGATTTAAATTTTTTATTAGTGATGAAAAACTTGTATTAAATGTAATAAAAATACATTACATGAAAATATCCATACAACATTGGACAACACCAAATGGAAATCATATACTCAATTTGTATGATGATAAGTTATAAAACCTGAAAGGTAACAAACATTACTTGGTGACACTGTCGTAACGATGAGGCAATTGAGATGTCCAAAGTATGAGGGGCTATTTGGTAAACTTCATAAAACAACTTGAAGTTAAGTAAGGGAAAATGGGCCAGCAATTTCCAAACATTTTCCATTTCAGTTCACACCAGACAATGTTCTCATAGTTTACACACTTCTTAAAGGAACTTTGTAAATTCACCCACTCTTTATCAACAGAAAAAAATGACATTCATAGTATAAAGCAACATAGTTGCTAGTTCAACCTTAACTTTGTTTATTTCTACTTTTGAACAACAATCATCTGACTACTTCAGGGATTGATTGTTGAAGACTAAGTGCTGTAGAGAAACTGGGCTGTGGATGGGCTGACAGCATGCACGCATAGCGTCGTGGAGTGAAAGACAAGGCTGAGCCCTGAATCCTCAGGCCTTTGGCAGTTCCTGATGGTGCTGTGCTCCATCTCGGGATGCACAGGATGCTGTGTGGGGTGGGAAGCATGGTACCACGCAGGCCTGCTGTAGGACTCCTCATGTTACGTGGAGCTGTGGGGAATGATTGGGCCTCGTGCCTCAGCAAAACAAGCTGGGAGATTTTTTTTTTTTTGACAGGAAAAGCCCTAAAATAATGGGTCATCTCAAAAGAGTGGGAGGTAGCCACTACACTGAACATATAAAGATTTAACATCCAAATTTAATGTTTCAATTTTGCAGAGAAACTCCTGGCTAATGTGACAGCCAGCGTGGGGGCTAACACCATCAGGGATCAGTTAGTCAGGCTCATACTGTGGGCCCTCATTATGGTGAGATGAGGGGGTTCTTGCATCTCTGTGGTCATTCTCCACAAAACTTATAGCCCAAGTCTAAACATGAGGAAACCCAAATTGAGGGGAAAAGCACTTACTAAAATACTCAGTGTCCTCAAAAATAAGCAGAAACTGAGAAGTGTCACAGAGAAGAAGGTGAGGTGACAAGAGAGCTAAGCACACCTGGGGGCTCTGCACAGTGTGTGGAAACACAAAAAGGTACTCAGAACAACTCCTGAAATTTGATTAAAACTTGCAATGGCTAATTAGCACAGACTTTTCTCTTTTTTTTTTTTTTTTTTTTTTGGTCTTTTTGAGACAGGGTCTCCCTGTAGCTCTGGCTATCCTGGAACTCACTCTGTAGACCAGGCTGGCCTCAAACTCACAGAGATCTGTGTGCATTGCATGATGAAGGTTTTTGGCAACTCCTAGGACAATGGTTGCAAACTTACTCTTATTATATGACAGAATTTTAGAACAAAAGTTTATTTTACAAAACAACACACTCTCTGACCTGACCAGTGCTCTTGAGGAATAGTCTCCCATTTTCTTCTTTAGTTTTGCATAAAATGGAAACATCAGACTTGCTTTCCTTTAATAGATTATATTGAAAAGCCCTGTCATTTTTGCCTTCTTTCCATGTGTTCAAAAATTGTCACGAATAATCAAAATCAAGCACTATGAAATTTTTCTTAGATTATCAGATCTGGAAAACATTTTTTGGCTCAATTCATAATTAGACCCAGATTTGCAGATGTTAGAGCTCCACATTCTGATAAGAACCAGCTCTGAGCCTATAAACATTCTTATTCCTATCAAAGGGCAGAAATGGATGGAGGTTTAGCATGTGCTCATAAAGACTAGGAAGTTTAATCCACTGTACTTACTGAGTGAGAAGAACCTCCTCCCTGGCCAGTGGACTAGCATTTGCCTTGAGGATTTAAAAATCATATTTTTCTGAAATATTATTTAGAAAACTGATGAGTGATCAAAATGTTAGTTCTAAAGCCTTTCATTAAAATCAGATTTATACTCAAGAACATATTTGTGTGTCTGAATTCTCAGAAACCAAAGAGTAACAGTATTTAAAGGTGTTAGTCTGGTTGGCTGTTGATTCCATCCAAATTTCAAAAGTGGAAGAATTGTAAATCTGTTGGGCAGGTCACAGGTTGCATGGGGAAGATTTTTCGCAACCTTGTATTCACAGCAGTAAATTCTTGGTTTGGCCAGAACGTTATGATATCTCCACCAAAGTCCAAAACCTAATGTTTATAAGGACAGGGAAAAAAGATTTAATTATAGTGTCCAGTATTACAAGGTGATCCTTTAAAGAACTTTCATCAAAAAACACCTTTATGAAAAAAATACTAAACATTGCAAGACAGTAGTTTAGGGGAATACATACTTCCAGGGCATTGAACAAGAGGTTTTTGAGTAACAGAAAGAGAAAAATATTTAAGAAATATACTTTTAAAAACTCTATTGATGAGAATAATTTGATGTATTCAGTGTCAGTCTCTGACAATGATAATTTGAAAGTGGCGAGAGCATTCTTAGAGACCATGGAATGTGGACACTGGACTAGAACTTGATAACAATGCTTAGGACAAAACTTCTCAAAATCAGTACAGTTGAGTAATATACTTCAACATTATCTACATATATGAATATGCCAGTTGATTTTGCTTTCTCTTAGAATTTGCTTATCAAATTATTGGTCACAATTGGAAGGTCACTGCATTAGTTCTGCTGTCTTTATTTTGAGAACACTTGGTTCCATCACTTAAGTAGAATTCTTCTCTGTACCATTTATATCCTTGTCATTTTCATAGATGATGGTCCCAGATAATCCACCAGGTGACTATTTAATAGCATGATGAATTTATTGATATCCAGCAATGTGATTTTAAACATTTTCACAGTGTCCAGTGGTGTGGTCTAGGCACGTCACACTATCACAGATGTTCTTATTGGTAAGTTCACAAACTGAATACTGGAGAATGTCTGAAATTGCTCAAAAATTTTCTACAAATGACATTTGGTTCTAATAACCTTTGGGCCTTCAAAAGCATTGGTTTATGGTGTCCAGATATGGCATCTTGTGGTGTGAATGTGAAGTGTACCAGGTTTTTAAACACTTGGTCTTCAGTGGATGGTGCTGTTTTAAATGGTTGTAGGCCCATTAAGTGGAACCTAATGGGAAAAAAATGGGCCACTGGGGTGAACAGGGTGCTTTGCCTGGATCCATCCACTTCCTGGATGGACCCATCCACTTCCTGGATGGACCCATCCACTTCCTGGATGGACCCATCCACTTCCTGGATGGACCCATCCACTTCCTGGATGGACCCATCCACTTCCTGGATGGACCCATCCACTTCCTGGATGGACCCATCCTCTTCCTGCATGGACCCATCCTCTTCCTGCATGGACCCATCCACTTTCTGCATGGACCCATCCACTTCCTGGCCACTCTCAGCTTCCTATTCTGCTAAAATAAGAGGTAAGAAATCCCCTGTGCAGATGCCTGTCTCCTAGATGGGATTTATCCCCTCAAATTCTGAGGTAAAATATACCCTTCCTCCATTAAAAACATCTAATATGTTTTTAATATATATATTTATAAAATATATATAAAATATATATATATTTTAATATATATATATTGGAGGATTTTATCTTTCCTTTTGGCTAAAAGATGTCATGTTTTCTTTGAGGAAGTGTTGAAGGCTTCTCCTTGGCAAGCCCAAACAACAATCAATCTTGCCCTTTTGCTGCACACTGGGTCTTTCCTTCCCACGGTCACCCAAATGAGGTCCAGTAAGCAGCATATCCTGTCTTGATCTTCCTATACTGGCCTCCATGATATAAACTGGGTAGTCCAACAATGGCAGTGCAAACTTATAGGAAGTGATAAGATTTAACAATATATTAGTCACATTACAAAATATGCAGAGGCAATATATAAAATAACATAAAAAAGAAATAAAACTATACAAAAATAAAGTTTTTAGAGCTTTTTGACCATGAGATAAAGGGAAGCTAGATTTGATTACTGTATGTAACCTACACAATTTATCTGTTGAAAAATCACACTGAACCCCTTAACATGAGCAAGTAATATGATAATCCATGTTCATTCGAAAGAAAAATTAAAAAGAATCTCAGCCAGGCATGGTGGTGCACGCCTTTTATCCCAGCACTTGGGAGGCAGAGGCAGGCGGATCTCTATGAGTTCAAGGCCAGTCTGGTCTACAGAGTGAGTTCCAGGACAGCTGGGGCTACAGGGAGACCTTGTCTCAAAAACACCAAAAAAAAAAAACAAGAATCTCAAATGAATAGAGTAATCTTTCTTTCTTAAGATACTAACAACCCAAAGAAACTAGAAAGAAGCAAAATTAAACCCATAAAATCTAAGTGAAAGAAACATGAACAGTAGATATTAATGAAACAGAAAATTAAAAAAAATTGAGAATTTAACAAAACCGTAAGTTCTTGGAAATAAGCAAAAAAATTGAGAAGCCAAGCTTTAGGAATACAGGATATTTTTAAAGGACTCAAGACTCAAATTAATTAAAGAATTAGTGAATATATAGAGAAATAAGAATTATAAGGAGAGTCTATCAATCTGTTTATGGGAACAGTGTAGGTAACTAGGGAAGAGAGTTGATGAATATGAACTAAAGTATGGCCAGGGGGGACTAGGATGCGCTGGTGTTCCAGTGCATAGCAAGGTAACTACGAAAACATTTCACAGTTCCCAAAACTTACTGAAAAAAAAATTGTACTTTAAGAAACATCTTTCTTTTTTGCATGATTTTAATTGAATTTTTGTATATTTCATGCATAGCATCTCAATCGGTCTTAATCACCTTTCTACCCCTTCTCCCTTGGCACCGTCCCACAGCTCCCCCACTGAAATTCATACATTCTGTCGTTGTGTTAAGTTCTACTGTGCCAAATTAATCTCCCCAGCTGTTCTTTTCTGCATTTCCTGAGGCATGATTGTTTTATTTTTTATTTGCACTTTCTTTTTTTAAGCCAATTTTCATTGAAGCTTTGTGCATTTCATACAAAATTTCCCAATCAAATCAAGACCCATTTCCCCTTCCTTGCCCCCACCCCACCCCACCAGAGCTCATGCAGTCTACCAAACATGTTTTTAATATTTTCTCAGTCTCTTTTAAAATTTTTGATCCAGAAGTTTACTGTTTCTAGCAAAAGTTCATAGTTTCAATCAGTTCTTTGACCCAGTCTTTTGTTGTTGTTATTGTTGTTCCTTCCAATTTGCATCACTCCAAAATATGCATATATCCATACCACACATATATCAAGATTATGATGTCATAGGTTTTAGAGTCTTCAGCTTATGGTTTCTTTTTTATTATTATTGTTTTTTTTTTCTTTATTAGGCTGAAAGATATCATGTTTTCCATAAGGAATTGCTTTGACAACCCCAAACAACCATCAGCCCTGCCCTTGTGCTCCACACTGGGGTCTTCCCTTCCCATGGTCACCAAATGAGGTCCAGTAAGTACTGCGTCCTGTCTTGATCTTCCTGTACTGGTCTCCATGATGCAGCCTGGGTAGTCCAACAATGGCAGTCTATACTCTGAAGAGGCTGAAACCTCAGTAGTTTATCAGTCCACAAGCTGGATGTCTCTTAGCAGTCCCCATATGGTACTGAAGGTTTGGAGGACTCTTGGAGATACGTGGGTCTTCAGTACATATTGGAAGGTTGAAAAGCTGTGTCTCATGTCTTTGAAGGATGGCAAAAGCAGTGAAAGCCACTGGGTAGCTTCACTTGCCAGTAAGAATTGAAGACAGGCAAAACAATAGTGCTTTGTTTTTTTTGTCTTTTTATTAAGATCTCAAGTTTTATACCCAAAGTACAATTTCTCAGGCCTTACTAATTATTTATTTCTGGTTATACTTTCCTTTTAGGTGACTAAGGCCACACAGTAAGTCCAGATTAACCAAGGTTTTTGTTTTCCCAAGGTCAATTGAGTTTCTGGTCCTCAGGGGTCACTCAGGTTTTGTGAGGGAAGGGAGCCCCTGGCTCATTTTGGCTTTTCATTTGCCAGTTCCATCCACTAGAAGACAGTCAGGTCTTGTTAGACCAGGCTTCCCTTTTTGAAGCAAGAGCAGACTTTCCTCTTTATAGACTAAACATTGGCTGAAGTCCCATTAGTGGATCTCCAAGACCTCCCTGCATGAAAAAAATTTTAATCATAAAGATATAATTGTTGGAAAAAACATGTATGTTACATGGGAGACATGGCTCAACAGTTAAGAGCATTGACTGCTCTTGCAGAGGACCTAGATTTGATTCCCAGCACCCACATGGTGGCCAACAGTGGTCCACAATTCCAGTTCTAGGGTATCTGATGCCTTCTTCTGGCCTCTGCAGGCATTGCATCCATGGGTATACTTAATTACGTGTCAGTCAAGCATTGTTTCGTACATAAAATAAAAATGAAGAAATGCATTTGTATTTAATGTGACATAAATATTAAATAATATATGCACGTGTATTGGTTATTTTATCATTCATGGTCCAAAAGGGAAGCATGGTGTTACCAGAAGGAAAGATCAGGCCAACCCAAAATTAGAACCCAAAAAGGAAGCCATGAAATCCTGAAGCTCTATGTCCTGCATCTGAGGCTCTTAGAAGTGTCATCAGGGTTTCAATGGCCTTCGGCAGCTGGACATCACCAATTCTTCTGCTGTAGCAAACAGATTCTCTCTTGAGCCCATTCTACTCTGTGCCTCCAGCTTTCCATGGCCAATCCAGTGCCCTGGGATCCCCCTTGCAATTTAGGCTCCAGCTTCACAAATTCATGCAATGGCCTCTCAGGATCTCTTCAGGGTCTGGAACCTGTTGCCAGCCTCATACATAGCCCTGCACTATTGCATTTTGCATCACTACAAAACCAGCTCAGTGTGGATGTTCCTGCCAAACTCTGTGGCTATCTCAGAATGTAGTCTGGTCCCCTGCTATAGCTGTAGTGGCTTTTTAAAGTCACTTTTTCAGCTCTCAAGTTTCTCTTTCTGGTTTCATGGCCTATTTTCACATTCCCACCCGTGTGTGTGTGTGTGTAAGTGTGTGTGTAAGTGTGTGTGTGTGTGTGTGTCAAATTAAAAGCTAGAATCCATATGTGAAAAAACTCTTAGTATTTGTATTTCTGAATCTGAGTTACCTTACTTAATATAATAATTTCTAGAGCCACACATTTCCTTGAAATTTTTGTTTTGCTTTTCCTGAATAGATAAAATTCCATGTGTATAATTTACCCCATTTTCATCTTTTGTCAATGCATCGCAGGACATGTAGACTGACTCCATTTCTTTTCTTTGGTTGACAGAGCCCTGATGAATATACATAAGCAAGTCTCTTTGTAGTAGGGTATGGAGCCTTTGGGTATATAACCAGGAGTGGTACAGCAGAGTTTTATCGTACTTCTACTTTAAATTCTTTGAGGAACCCCCTCACCCCCATACTGCTTTCCACAGTGACAGCACCAGTTTACACTCCCACTAGCAATAAATAAGGGTTCCTTTTGTGTAAATCCTGTTATGCAACTGTTACTAATTTTCCTATAGAATTTCAATATAACTAGAATAGCCAAAACACTCCCTCTTGATAAAAACATAAGTGTTACAGTAATCGAGTTAGTGTTGTATTTGCATGAGGTTACACACACATCACTCAATCAATGTAACAGAAAGTAATTTATATGGTCATTTCATCTCTAAGAAAATGCCAAGACAACTCAATGAAAAAAGGATAGTCTTAGCCAGGCATGGTGGGTCATGCCTTTAATTCCAGCACTTGGGAGGCAGAGGCAGGCAGATCTCTGTGAGTTCAAGGCCAGCCTGGTCTACAAAGTGAGTTACAGGCCAGCTGGGGCTACAGGGAGACCCTGTCTCAAAAACACCAAAAAAAAAGGATAGTCTTCCCCAAACATGATTATGGGACAACCAAATACAGAAATTTAAATGAATATATTGGCAAGTGAAAACCACATGAAGAATGATCCTGAAAGCTCACATCCATAAAAATAATTTTTAAAGAATCAGTTGTTTAGGTATAAGAGCCAAGATTGTAAAATATAAACAAGAACCTCCAAGGTATCCTTGGTATGGTGGTTCACACCTTTAATCCCAGCACTCAGGAGGCAGAAGCAGAGGTGGTGGCAGGTAGATCTCTGTGACATCAATGCCACCCTGTTCTACATAAGGAATTTTAGGCCAGCCAGGGCTACATAGTGAGACCTTGTCAAGAAAAAAGAAAAAAGTAATCTCCACAGCCTTGGATCAAACAATGAGTTCTTAGACATGACACTAAAAACTAAAGAACCAAAGGAAAAATACTTGAGATGTCCTCACACTATAACAATTTGTGTTTCAGTGCTAGGAGTGGTGCACATGCCTTTTAATCCAGTACCAGGGGCAAGTGAGATGGAGGCCATTGTGGTCATGTTCTAGGCCAGCTGGACCTATAGGGAGACCCTGTCTCAAAGAAATAAAACAAGACAAAAATTTTGTTTCAAAGAACATCATTAAGGAAGTTAAATTGATATACAGAGTAGAAGGGGAGGGACACTTCAAATCCTGTTCTCATGCACAGAAAATAAAAATAACATGTCCAACTCAACAATAACACAAAGAATTCTGCCTGTCTTTAAAATGGGGAGTCTGTGTAGACATTTCCTTGAATAAGATAAATTAGCATATAAAAGGATGACTGTTTTCCATCACAGATATGAAATTAGAAACATGAGAGAGCACTACACTCCATTACCAAAGCTACAATAAAGTGTGTGGAGATTGCAGAAGAATCTGAATTCTCATACAAAGTGGAGAGGATGGCTTGGAAAATGTCTATTTGTTCCTCACAATGTTCAGCATGCAGTACCCCACCACTAAGTAGCTTCACTACTAACTATATCCACAAGAGAAATGAAAATATGTCCACATAAGAACATGTACATAAGTGTTAGTAGTTATTCATAGTAGACAAAAGTGAAATCAATCTAAATGAGCGTCTGCTGATGAGTAAGCTACATATGATACACTGATATTGAGAAATATATAGAGCTTTCTGGAATTACTTGTGCATACTAACATTACTGAATTTTAAAAACGTTAAGTAGAAGACTATGATAAAGGATCACATATCATATTAATGTAAAATACCCCAAATACGAAAATCTCAGGAGACAGAAAATGAATTGGCAATTGCTTAGAGCCAGGGCAGAAAAAGTAGAATATAAGGAAATTAGAAAATAACTACTAATGGTTATGGAGTATGTTTTTGTATAATAGAAATGTGCTTTGTTCAATATTTTGTGAGTTATGTATCAGCAAAGCTGTTATTAAAATATATGTGTTCAAGTTTGCTTTCTGTTGCCTAGTGTAAACACTGACCTAAGGCAGCTCGGCGCAGGAAAGGGTGCATTTCCACCATGGTGGGAGGAAGCCAGGCCAGGAGATGACAGCAAGAACCTAGAGGCAAGAACTGAAGCAGTGAACCGAGGAGCACTGCTCACTCGCTCTCTGGCTCAGCTAGCCTTCTCGTACAGCCCAGACCCAAGGATGTCACCTTTCCCAGTGGCTGGGCCCTCCTACACCATCAGTAATGGAGAAAATTCCCCACAGAAAAGCCCAAAGGCCAATCTGATGGAAGTAGTTCCTTAATTGAGGTTCTCTCTTCCCAGGGACTCCACTTTGTGTCAAGTTGAAAGAAGCAAAAACCAAAACTAACAGCATGAGAGGAAATATTTTTTCAGTTCTTTTTAGAATTGAAATATGTGAAAAAATATGTAGAAAGGTTGAAATAGTTGTTGCAGAACCTAATCATTCCACAGCTTATCAGTGAAGTCTCACCAGGACCACCAACCATTTCCAACCCAAACTTCTGCTCAATCTAGTTACAGAATTAAATGTGGGGAGATCGGGACATCAGAGAAAATACCAAAGCATTGTTTGGATATTTGAGGATTTTATAATATATTGGCAGTGGACCCTGAAGAGGCATCTTTACTTTTATTCAAAGAGAATCTGTCTGCGACTTCACCAATGTATTGTTCATTCTGCAATATTTACCACACCTGCAGATGTTTAGAGTTGCAGTACATGAGTGGATGGGTGTACTCACATGTCTATGAGTGAAGCCTTACAGTTAACAAATGTACTGAAAATAGTGAATTCTCACACTTTATTTCTAGATATTATTTATAAAACTCTTATCCCTTAAGCTTTCCAATTGGCAGAAATATTCTACTATATATTTGATATGTCAGATGTAATTTGATATTATATAATATTAAATTAAAATATTAATTAAGTGGACATACCTGAGCATGGTAGTTGGCATTTTCCCCCTGTCACTCTCATTTGCTTGACTGTGAGCCCCTGAGACTGCTGGAGGGACACAGCTTCTTGCAGGGAAATGACATCCACTGCCCTTAGAGCCTTCTACGTGCCTCTCCAAGATCTCAACGCCAAACAGTCGCCTGCTTTAGGAGAGGCTAGGGTCAGTCCTGGGCACATACAGGCCAGTGCTTCTGAGAGGGGGCAGCTGGCCTTCTCTGTCACCTTTGCCTTTCATGCTTTCTGTGTAGAATGTTGGAAGATGACAGGTTGGGACAGGCACAATTGGCTGTCTCCCTTCTCCAGGCCTTCTGTGTCCTCCTGGTGCCATGTGTGGGTGACAGGCGTCACAATAGCCTCCTGTCTCTCATTCTCCCAGGCCTGCCTCAGGAGTGAAAGTGAGTGGCTAGTTAGAGACGACCTGAGCTGTTCTTCCCTGTAAGACGCTGGCTCTTCGTCCTTTGCTTTTTACTGCCCGACCTTTGTAAGTGATACAAAATGACCATGTGCTATGAACTTTGTTGTAAATAAAAACTGAACAAAAATATTATAAAATATTAAATATAGCACAATAATTTTGTATAGTATTATGTGATGAATGGAAGAAAACTGTTTCCCCTACCTTGTTGTCATGGGGGTCTTGCTGTGTAACTTCAACATCACTATGCTGTCTTCTTAGAAGATGTATTTCTCTGAAATAGGGGCCTTAAACTGCCTGTTTGAAATAAAGTTTGGAATAAAATAATACCAGAGGCAGAATGTGTTCCAGAAATGTTCAAAGACAGAGTTCACTGAGAACAGGCTTTTCTACCAGATAAAAGTGAAATTCAGAACTTATTCTTATAATTGTGTTCAAACTTATCCCTCATCTCCAAAAGGGAGCAGAATATTTAAAGATGTCCACCTATGTTTAGTTGACCAGAACTATTAAGTTGTAGACATCTTCAGAGCTTATGTAGCCTTTGGCAAGTTTATAGTTCTTATGAAACACTATAATTTCAATTCTATTACATCTTTGTCCTATGGAATGATACACACATCGTGGTCAGATTTCATCTTGGATCTGTAACATGCTATTGATGATTGCAAGGCTTAGCTTGTGGTTTGAGAGTCCTCTAACACTACAAACCTAATTTGAGATCACTCTTCAAGTTTAAATGACCCCATCTGGGTGGTTTACCTTATTAGGTTAAAAAATATTTAACCTCAGCATTCCACATGAATGAAGTTAATCCTTACATTGCATATAGAAGAAAAAAAGTCTTTAAAGGAAGAGGAAAAGATGAAGCTGCCCCAACCCCCAATATATATTTCTAATGATGAATAAGTTAACATGATCTAGTGTGATAATGTATTATTTCCATAAGCACATTTAAAGGAGGAAAGAAAACACAATTCTGCAAAAGTCTAAGCTGAGGGTCTCCTTGCATTGCTCAGTATTCAGGTCTGAGGTGAAAATATCTGAGGAAAACAACTTAAAGAAGGGAGAATTTGGGGGCAGGGAAGAATTTCATGGATTTCAATTCATGGCTGGCTGGCTTCATTGCTTTTGAACTTAAGTGAAATAGAATATTCTGGTGCCTGGAAAGCAGAGAAAGAAAGATGGACCTAGGGACAAGGTAACTCTTCAAAGACATAGCACCAATGACTACTGCCTCGTAGGTGCCATCTAAGAACTCAGTCAGCTATGCATTCACTGAAGGGTTAATACAGTGAGGACACTGAAGCTCTAACAGCCCAGTCATCTGTATAGAGCTACCAGCTGGCAACCAAGACTTCAACACATGAGCCTTTGACAGATACTTGACTCTAAACCATACAATCCTTGAAGAAGCAGGAGCCCGTGAATAGGATCATCTATAAAGTTCTCAGTTCACTCAAGAACAAGTGCTGATTCACTTCAAAATAGAAGACAAAATATTCTTCAAAATTTCAGTATAAATTTAATAATGGGATAAGATCTATTTCCATAGTTGATTAATTATTTTCAATTTGAACAAAAATGTTAATATTCTAGTCAATACAGGTACAATGATACCTGTCTACAATCCTAGTACTTAGAAGGAACAGACAGCATGATCATTAGTTCAACCCCAGGCTGCACTACATAATTAAATAAATTATTAATTAAAAATTAAACCATATAAGGATACATATCTTGAACTTTGAAAGAAATTACATTTACATTAGTCTAGGGACATGACAGCCCTGGACTTTTCTCTAAGATCTATGACCTCTCCATCCATGTGTATTTGGCTATATTTACAGTACCACACATGAGTTTCTTCCCATTGATTAGGCTTTTAAGTCCAATTAGGTAACTACTGATTTTCTGCAACATAAAAGTGCCACTATTGACTGCACCAATGTGTGCTGTGCCAGACATTGAAGTGGTTATTTCATCTTAAAGCTGGTGTTGGACCATTGATTTCTATTCTCCCTTAGCAGCATGTGTAGAGTTCTCCAAATCTGAGAGCTAGGCTTTAGGGTAAGTGGCTTCCAGTCAGCTCTAGCTCAATTGCTCCAAATCCGGTCTCCAAAGTGTGTCCTTTATTTAGCAATAGGGTCTTACCTTAAAGTTTTGGGAGGCAATCAGGGGCTGTGGCAATAGCTTGTGTAATTTTGGGAGTCTTTTGAACTACAAATCAAAAGAAAGTTTCTCCTGTCTAGTGCTGTTTCTTATTATGTAGCCTTCATCTGTACATATGGACTCATGTAGAAATATCGTATGTTTAATTTGTCATTCTACGTGGACTCATGTAGAAATATCGTATGTTTAATTTGCTAGACTAATATGATTCCCTCTAATATTTTACACTAGCTAGGCACTATTTACAGTCAAGTACCCCAGTCACCACTCATCAAAAAAGCTTCTTCTGCACCAAAGACTATTTCAGTGTACCACAACTGGTCACACACAGACATTGTTTGTGAATTGCCCCAAACTGAATGGCACATCTACACTGCAACTTCTATATCTAAGGCTGAAACAGCATAGAACAGGAGATATAGAGGACACTAATTAATCTCTCAACTCCACTAATGAAGCTCCTTCATGCAACAGAGGGCCAGGAACGCAAAAGAACACAAATGGCCAAAATGTGGACATTTAGGATCTGTAAACTGTAGGTACTCAGACAAGATTTCTATAGCTTCACTCACCCAGGGCTTAGGGACCATTGTGGAAGAGGGGGGCAGAAACATTGTAAGAACCAGGGAGGAGGAGCATGACCATATGGAAACAGAGTCTTACAAGCTCCAGGACCCTATTCCTATGGACCTACAGCAGTGGTATCAGCATGCAGAAAACCCACGCAAACTCAAGCAGACAAAATCTGGCATAAAACTGCAGAAATGAGCAGTGGGATCTAATCTTGGCAGAAGAACTATTGGTACCTGATGACTTCTGGGTGAGGAAGAGCTGATCTTAAAGTGAGAGACTCTGGATGGAGTGACTAGACCTCAGTGGATGAACTTGCAGTGAGGAACATCTGGGGATGCTAACGACACAATGGGCCTTGGAACAAACAACAGAGTGTATGGTTTTGAGTGTGTGTGCGGGAGCTTCTGGAAGGAACCAATGGAAAAGGGTGTATAAAGGTGATTACGATTGATTGAGATGTTCTGTATGAAACACACAAAAAATAACTAAAAACAATTCAACAAACAAACAGAACCCAAATTAAACCAATTGCATTTCACAAATCTCATGCTGGAATCTTTTAAAAAGCATTTTAAATGTTTTTATTTATGTACAGTTTTTTTTTTGTGTGTGTGTGTGTACATGAATCTATGCTATGTGGATGCCAATATAGCACAAAAGATACTGGAGTCCCTGGAGCTGGAGTTACAGGTGGTTGTGAGCCACTGAATGTAGGTGCTGGAATTGAACTCCTTTCCTCTGAAAGAGCAGGAAGCGTTCAAAACCACTGAGCCATCTCTCCAGCTCCAAAGATGTAATACTTCCTCATGAAGAAGAGCAGCAGTAAATCTGTGCTACATTATAAACTGTCGTTTTGATTCCTTCATACCTAAGGAAATGGTCTAAGCTGGAATCACTAGAATTAAAAAATTAAAGATCTGCATAATGGTGGAAAATTGATATATGTATAGTCAATATTAAATGAAAACCTACTTATCTTTGTGGCTAAACTAAAGAGATATTTGAAAATACTGCCCATGTCTCTTAAATATAATCAAAGAGCTTGATCTGGGCAAGAAAAACTAAAACCACAAGGCAGCTGAACACAAATCTGGAGAACCAAAAATCCAAAAGTAGGATACTAAAGACAAATCACAGATTACAAAAGGAAGTTTCTTCCCTGAGTACAACCTGTAGCTTTTTGTAATGATTGGGAAAAATTCTCACAACCTGTTATACACCCTCATGTACTGATACCCAATTAAGATGAATAAACATGTGATGAAATTGTTCTCCATGAGAACTTCTATCCTTCTGGTCTAAAAGGATCACTACAAGCTATCAAATATGACATATTTGAACCTCAGATATAGCTACATAGATATGTCTCCAGTAATTGTACACATCATAACTGTTAATAGATGTTAATTGGTTTATAACAAAATATCAGCATCTGCCTCTCATTTCATTTTATACGTTCCAATGAGAAATTAATTTTATAGCACACATGATACTTATTTATATAGTGTGCAACATGGTATTTTCAATACATCAGAATTAGGTCAGGAGCATATACCAGTGAGGATATTTAAAAAACAAAATGACTGAAGAAAGAGTACCAGGAATTTAAAGTTTTAATATATTCAGAGATTAATTTGATCTTATGTGTGTGAACCACAAATTTACATTATATACAAATTTTAAACTTACTTGGACATCTGATATTACATATCTCAAAGTTTGGAAGAGAGACTATAAAGGTGACAGATGTGTTTTTTTACATGTATGAGTGTATTACATACATCCATAGTAAGTGCACCCATGTTGAGGAATGCAAGCAAAGGTCAGAAGAAAGTGTAGGATTCCCCTGGACATGGAGTTACAAATGGTTGTTAGCTGCCATCTGGGCTCTGGGAATTGAACTGGGGTCCTCTGCTGGAGCAGTCAGAGCTCTTAACCACCTGGCCATCTTTGCAGCCCCTCAAATGTGTTTTTAGAAATCAAAAAATGTGGAGGATGGTTATTGACAGAAATAACATGAATCCTTCAACTCCATTTAGATGGGGACCAAAATCTGGACATTGTGAAATGAAAAAAAAAAAAATGTTGTCATCTAGTTGTTCAAAGTCAGGTATAGAAATATGACCAGAGTCTGGGCTGGCGAGATGGCTCAGTGGTTAAGAGTGCGAACTACTCATGCAGAGGATCTGGGTTTGATTCCCAGCACCCACATGGTGACTAAGAAACAGTCTTTAAGCTGGGTGTGGTGGTGCATGCCTTTAATTCTAGCAGAGGCAGGCAGATCTCTGTATGTTCAAGGCCAGCCTGTTCTACAGAGTGAGTTCCAGGCCAGCTGGGGCTACAGGGAGACCTGTCTCAAAAAAGGAAAAAAAAAAAAAAAAGAAAAAAAGGAAATATGACAAAAGTCAAAGCAATCCTTCAAGGAAGACCCAAATGTGTTAGACTGCCAGCATGCTAAACAGGCCTAAGAGTGGGAATAAACGTCACAGACACAGTTTTAGGAGATCCCAATTCAAAAGACATGGAAGATAACACAGAACAACTAAAAACCACAAGAAAAGATTATGAAAAATTTAAAAATACACAAAAGTGGAACAACCAGGAATTGTAGGAAACTATGAAAAGATCAAACCTCTGCATCATAGGAATAGAGGAAGGGGAAGAATCCCAAGAGAATGGTATTGATTAGATCTACAACAGAATAATAGATGAAAATTTCCCCAAAGTAAAAAAAAAAAGACAAACCAATACAAATACAAGAAGCATGTAGAACTCCAAATATATGAAGAAATTGAAGATGTAATAAGAAATCTCCCGACTAAGAAAAATCCCAGGCCCAGATGTTTTCACAGCAGAATTCTATAAAACATTTCAAAAAGACAACCATTATTACTCAAATTGTTCAGAAGGATACAAACAGAGGGGATTCTCCCAAATTCCTTCTCTGAAGATAGCATCACTCTAATATAAAACCAGGCAAAGATACAATCAAAAAGGAGAACTATATACCCATCTCATTAATGAACACAGATGCAAAAATTCTCAACAAAATACTTGCAAACTGTATACAGACCCACATGAAGAAGATCATCCATCATGACCAAGTTGGATTCATACCAGAGATGCAGGGATGATTCAACATATGAAAATCAATAAATACCATAAAACATATAAATGGACAGAAAGACAAAAACCACATGATCCTTTCAATTGATGAGGAAAAAGCCCTTGACAAAATACAGCATCCCTTCATGCTTAAAGTCCTAGAGGGAATTGGATTGGAGGGATCATTCCTCAATGTAATCAAAGCCTTATACATGAAACCCACAGCCAATACCATCCTAAATGGAAAAACAACAGAAGCATTCTTTTTAAAGTAGGAACTTGGCAAGGCTGACTCCTGTCACCACTCCTCTTCAAAATATAGTGCTTGAAACACTTGCTAGGGCAATAAGGCAAGAGAAGGAAATTAAAGGAGTACTAATTGGAAAAGAAGAAGTCAAGATATCTCTTTTTGCTGATGATATAATTGTTTACTTAAGGGATGCTAAAACCTCGACCAGAAAACTCCTAGAAATGATTATGAGTTTCAGTAAAGGGGCAGGATACAAAATTAACCTAGAAAAATCAGTAGCCTTTCTTTACACCAACAACATGCAACAGAAGGAATAAAAGGAGACCTTCCCTCTCACAATAGCCTCAAAAACAATAAAATACCTAGGATCAAACCTAACCGAAGACACCAGAGATCTCCACAAAAAAAATTTTAAACCCTGAAGAAGAAAATTGAAGAAGACACCAGAAGATGGAAAAACCTCCCATGCTCACAGATTGGGAAAATTAATATAGTAAAAATGTCCATTCTACCCAGACTCTCATACAGATTTGATGCAATCCCAATTAAAACCCCCAAGAGTTTCTTCACAGGCTTGGAAAAGAAAGTACTTAATTTCATTTGGAAAAAACAAAAAAAAAACCCAATAGCCAAAGCAACCCTGAGCGAAAAGAGCAATACAGGGGTGATCTCTATACCAGACTTCAAACTAAACTACAGAGCTATAGTCATAGAAACATCTTGGTACTGGCACAAAAGGAGACCTGTTGACCAATGGAACAAAACTGAATATCCAAACCTGAGCACATACAATTTCAGCCACCTCATATTTGACAAGGAGGCCAAGAAGACACAATGGAGGAAAGACAGCATCTTCAGCAAGTGGTGTTGGCAAAACTGGATCACCACTTGTAGAAGAATGAAGTTAAACCCCTACCTCTCACCCTGTACAAAAGTCAACTCCAGATGAATTAAAGACCTCACCGTGAAACCCCAATTCCTGAAGGCAATAGAAGAAAAAGTTGGCAGCAGCCTACAAGACATAGGCATAGGAAAAGACTTCCTAAATCAGACAGCAGCTGCGCAAGAATTAAGGTCGACAATTGACAAATGGGACCTCATTAAACTCAAAAGCTTCTGTACATCAAAAGAAATAAGGAAGTGAAGAGAAATCCCACAGAGTGGGAGGAAAACTTTACAGGAGAAACATCTGACAAAGCATTGATTGATCTATTCAAAAGATGGAGCAAAGAGATGAACAGAGACTTTGCAAGTGAGGAATTAGAGATGGCTGAGAAACATCTTAAAAAGTGTTCAACATCTTAAGATGTGTTCAACATCGCTAATAATTAAGGAAATACAAATTAAAACCACTTTAAGATATCATCTCACTCCAGTAAGACTGGATAGGATCAAGAAAACAAATGATACCAAATTCTGGAGAGGTTGTAGGGAAAGGAGAACACTCATCCACTGCTGGTGGGAATGTAAACTCATACAACCACTCTGGAAAGCAGTGGGGAGAATGCTTAGAAGTCTCGGAATGAACTTGCCACCTGACCCAGCCATACCACTCCTGGGTATATACCCACAAGACTCATCTTACCACAGAGATACATGCACAGCCATGTTTATTGCAGCTCTCTTCACAATAGCAAAAGCTGGAACCAGCCCAAGTGCCTCCCAACTGACGGGTGGATAGAGAGAATGTGGTACCTCTACACAATGGAGCTCTATGCAGCGGTAAAGAAAGATGACATCATGAGATTTGCAGGTAAATGGATGGAGCTAGAAGATATCATGCTAAGTCCCATGAAAACAAAGGATGAATGATATCCCTCATCTGTGGATGCTAGAGCCAATTACCTAATTGTATGGCAAACTGAGCAAGGTTAATGTGATCTGAAAACAACTGTGCTCTTATATTGTGAATCCCTTAAAAATAAATAAATAAATAAATTTTAAAAGGAAAACAAATAAATGGCAAGGATGTGGACAAAAGGGAACCCTTATACACAATTGGTAGGCATAAAAACTGTGCTGTTACTATGTCAACACTGAAGTTATACCTGAATAAAACAGCCTGGACACTTTTGTGTGTATGTGTATTTTTAATTGAATTTTCTCTATTTCACACACATCTTAATCATCTTTAAAACCCTCTTTCCCATCAGCACTGCCCCTTAGCTCTTTCCCCCACTGGATTTTTTCCATTATGTCATTTATATTAAAGTTAGTGTCCTTACAAGTCCCTCAGTCCATGGTAATCCACTAGGGCCTATAAAAAGCCTAACAAGTTAATTTTTAAGAGTGGATCTGAACACAGAGGACACTCATTCACCCAGATAGCTCTTGGAACTGTCTGACCCTGTGAACTGAGCTGGTGGAACTCTGTCTGGAACTGTGCTCTGGAGTCAAGCCTTACTCAAAATTTTATTTAAACCAATTTCTGCAGCTTCAACTGGGGAAGTACATACTTAGATCCACCCATATCTTAAAAGTCCATCTTCCCTTTTCATCCCTTGTTTTAGAATACCTCAGGCACAAATGTTCAGCTTCCTTCTTGGAGATAGGGTGCTGTCATTCAGTGCTTTGATCTGTTAATTCTGAAACATCCTTACAGTCCTTAATTATCCCTTTTGGGTGGACTACTAAGTAAATTGAGTTTTCCAAGGTAAATTAAAAGTAACGAGTCCAGATTCTGTCCATTTTATAGAAGTCACTCATACAGGAAACTAGTTCAGCCATATGGAAGTCAGTATGGTGGCTTATCAAAAAACTGAAAATAAGCCAAGGCATGGTGGCATATAGCTTTAATCTCAGCCTTAGATGTAGATACAGAGGATTTCTATGAGATTAAAGTCACCCTGGTCTACATAGCAAGTTCCAGTCAGGCTGGGACCACAGGAGGACACTGTCACCAAAAACAAAACAAATAAACAACAGTCAAAAAAATCTGAATGTAAATTAGATAGACCATATGACCCATCTGTACTACTCCTGGGTATTCAATCAAAAGACTCCAAGACAACAATTTGCATACATATTTGCATACCAATGTTATTGCAGCACTGTTCATAAAACTAACCTCTAGAACAACGCAATGTATAACAATGTGGTTTATAAACACAATGTAAGTTTTTCAAATATAGAGAATAAAAAAGTTATGTTGTTTGCAGGAAAATAGATCCAACTGAAGATATCATATTATGATATCATATAAAGCCAGTCTCAGAAAGATGAATATCATGTTTTCTGTCATGGGTACCATATTTTATAAAGGGTAATAAAAATCATGCACACACACACACACACACACTTATATATATATTATATATATAATAGTATATCTAATATGAACTGCTGTGTTCGAAGAGATGTGAGGGAGAAGAGGAGACTGGTAGGAGTGGGAGTGGGAAGGCCAAGACGGTGAAGGGTAAGGATTGTGGGGGACTGTAACCAGTTTGCACTATGATTGTATGCAAATGCGCATTGTATACCTCGTATCAATGTACAATGAATATATACAATGAAAACTGAGACATTTATATGAGACAGAAATCCTGGACTCAGACCTATCTTGACCGTGTGCAGACTACCAATCTGCTTAGCACACTAGGCAGAGCAAAGGAGAGGCACGCTTGTTAGATAGCAGTCTAGAAGTCAATGATTGGCTTCTTGCTAGCATCACCCCCTTTTCTGAATAACCCCATAATTGGGATGACTTGTGATGATGTGGAGGTCTAAGACTGGCCACAGGGAGATGATGTCACAATGTGACGGCTCTGCCCAAAGACTTATATAAGCTGCTTATTGCATTTAATAAATGGATTTGCACCCTCTGACATGCTCCCAGGGAAGTTACTGGAGTAACCCTGCACATGGCCTCTTCAGTCTGTTCTACTGGATCACGGGACTGACACCTCTTATATTTACATGTGTTTTCACATATGTGACTCAAAACACCTATTAAATTCTATGAGCAGGCCCAGGAATAGATGAATCATAAATAATTTGAAGGTAAAGATGAACTAAAAGCTTAGTTATGTACCAAAAGTAACACTATACTCTAGAAAATCAACATGTATCCGGTGTCCTCATTTGTGGATCTCTACAACACAAATCCTTAGATGTAGAGTCACAAGGTGGGTAACTTGTGTCTTAGTAAAAACAATACTACATTGACATGTGTATGCTACTACAATAGCTTGAAGTTTATGTCGTCCTTTTTTTCTAAGTTCTAAGATTTATGGAAAGAAGAATTGGCTCCTTAAAAGCACATTAAAAACCTACATCAACTTGCTATATACCTGTAGGAAATGTAAAGTTATATTGTCTTTTCCCTGCATGGCAATTTCACTGTTAAAAATGTGAATACTCAGCCAGCATGGTTGGCGTGGCCTTTAATCCCCACACTCCGGCAAGGCAGAGGTAGGTGGATCTCTGTGAGTTCAAGCTACAGCCTGGTCTATAGAGCAAGCTCTAGACAGCTGGTACTTAAAAGGAGAGACTAGTCTCACAAAATACCAAAAAAGTAAAAATATGGAATCTCACAACATATTAATTGGAATTAACCTAAACAGTTTTATTTTTGCCTCATTCATTTTTGGTATGGTGTGGAATATATTATGATACTATATTATATATATATAGATATAGACTCCCATATATATATATATTACTATATTCGTATGATCTATAATATATTCCACACATATGACCTAAATGATGGAGATCTGAAAATAATATCTAGGTTAATTCCAAAATATGTTTGAGATTCACATTTTAATGGTAAAATTAAAGGAAACAATGACAACAAAAGACTTGTTCAAAGAACTGACTAAAACAGTAAATTTCTACAGAGAAAACATTTTTAAAAAAGACTAAGAAAAAGATGCAAGACAGGACTTAATATGTATGGCAAGATGCATGAGCTCTGATGGAGGGAGGAATTGATGGGGAAACTGATCTATATTTCATTGGGAAAGGTTGTATGAAATGCATAAAAGCTCAATAAAAATGAAGAAAAAGGATTCCTAAAATATTTAAAAGTATAGTAAAAAAAAAAAACAAAGCAATTGAACAGGCAAACAAAACAAAATTTTGTAATAGAATCCTCATTATAACTACTAATGTCCCATGTAGAAACAATAGAATCATAGATAGTACAGTATCTGAGTCATAATTAACTCAATAGTTTTTAAAGTACATCTCAATGTTAACAATTTTTGAAAATGTGGTCTCTTTAATTTAAAATTAAAATTTACAACTTACTAGTTTTAGTAAAATATATTTACTAGTTTTAGAAAAGCATAATTTTGGAAATAAAAAGAAGTAAGAGACTTTCAAACAACTCATAATGATTATAAGACAAAAATGTTACAAAGCAAAAAATAAGTCTGTCAGATCATGTAAGATTGAACCTTTTTCTATTTCATAACGTGATTCAACTTAACTAATATTTATTGAAGATAGTATGAATCAGATCTAACTTTATTCACAGAAGACACAGTAGTGGGAGTATAGAACAAGCTTAACTCAACATAAGGGAGTTGACAGGGTGTGCTATCCACCTGTGCAAGTCACTCTGAAAATATGACTGTAAAAACTGTCCTAGAAAATAGGCCATTCTGTATATAGTATTTACAACTTCTCAGAAGGAATGAAATTCCAAATTTTAATCCCTCTTAATCTCTCTTGATCGAATACAAAGCAGTATGTAGCCTCTGGGGAATCTTATGAGATTTATGGATTACACCAAAAACAAGCTTTAAAAATTGACATTGAAATTGGAAACTCTTTTGTCTTTTTGTTTGATTTTGTACCTTCTCTTGGCTAAGAAATTTTAAATACATTTTCATTTATTTATTTGTTTGTTTGTTATTTATTTATTTAATGTGTATGAGTGTATTGCCTCAATATATGTAAGTGTACGTGTATGAGTGTCATACAATGTCCATGGAGATCAGATGAGAGTACCAATTGACCATGGAACTGAAGCTATGATAAGGAAGATTGGTTGTGAGCTGTCATGTGGGTGCTGAGAATTGAACCCAGGTCCTCTGCAAGAACAGCCAGTGTACTCTTAACTGCTGAGCAATTCCTCTAGCCCCAGTTAAGACATTTTGTAAAATGCTATGAGATTATAAACTTTAGGGCTTGGATTTTTTTTTAATCTACAATTGTAGTTTTGCAAAACTCTGACCATCTGAGGATACAAAGCTTCGGGTGCTGAACCTCCTTCATACATTGGTGGATGTTTACATGAACATGGAACTCAATGATGCTTGAAGTCATGCAAAAGTATTCCTCCTGGGAAACAGAAATTGATTCAGATCCACTCTAATGTATTATATGGCCACAAGGAAATTCCAAGGCAGGGCAAGTTTCTAGACTTCTTTGGAGAAAAATACAAGGTTTCAAAATATAAAATGTGTGGACATAGAAACTGTGAAAAGGATTATTCTCTATTCAGAACCAAATATAATGCTAAAGTCTCCTTAAGCTATGCACTTAAGCAAAATATATTAATACAGGAGCTCTGACATCAACAATGGATTATTCCACCAAGGAGATGTTGGCCAGGGGATCCAAGCCCCCACAAAAGGTTAAGGCTCCTTGCCTCCAAACTGGGATATCTGCAGGAAGAGAGGCAATAAGGCCCTGCTGTTGAAGACCTAATATAAACATGGGAAAGATGTATGGAGACTGCACTTGCAAGTATACAGATGGTCTCTGGAATGCCAGAGAGTGTTACCAAATGTCACTAAACCAATAAAGCAAATATAGGTCTCCTTGAGTCAAGCAAGACTCCTCCGTCAGCACCAGCTACACCTCACCTGCCTGGAAATACTGTGCAGCAGTGGCAGCCATATGTCTGTATTATTGCTAATTAATTGGAGAGCTTATTAGCTCTCTCCCTGGACGAATAACCACGGGGATGCACCACGCTTACATCCTCTAATGTTAGAGATGTTATAAACCACACGAAGACCCTGTCATACCTTAACAGAATAAAAGTAATCGTGGATTAACCCTACCATCCAAACATCTGTGTCTATACCCAGATAACTACCATAAACAATTAGTATGTTTAATTTTTTAATTGCTGTGCTTCATTTCATTAGTAGGATTGAAGGCTATATATTATACTGTTTAAAGCCTATACATCTAATTGCATGTGCTTCATTAGTAGGATTGCAAGGTTATGCCTGGACCAGCTGCAGCCCTGAAAGAACACAGCCAGAATTGACTAGAGGACAGACACACAGCTCCAGAGAAAGTAGACGTTTGCTTCTTATCCACCTGTGGCCCCTTTTCTAAGCCTAGGGACAATCTGGGAAGAGGGGGCGGTAGAATGTAAGGGCTCGATTGGGTTGAATGGTGAAACTACAACCGTATAGACTGGACACTCATTGATCAACTTGATTGAACATACAAGCCCCCCCCCCCTGCTGGATGGTAGGACCCATGAGCTGTGTGGGTTTGGACACAACTGCTCGAATTGGTTTTACATGAAGGGATGCTTGACTCACAGATATCACTTATTGTTAAAAAATGAAAACAAAAACAAACACAAACAACAGGACAGATGCGAAAGAAAGTTACTTGCAGACGAATGCTATGATCTGGGATGGGTCAGGACGTGGCGGTGTGTGGAGAGGGAAGGATATATGTCCTGTGAACTGCATTGGGGAAACTGATGTATGAAATACACAAAGCATCAATAAAAAATTAAAAAAAAAGAAATTAAAAACAAAAACAATACAAAACAAAAAGAACTGACTGAAACTGCTAAATTCTGCCCCAAACAATAAATCTCTGCAGAGAAAGACTTTAAAAGACTGAGAAAAATATGCAATACATGTATGGCAGAATGCAAGAGCTGGGGTGGGGTGGGGGTTTGGAAAGGGGAATATGTCTAAATTGGATGGAAAAATGATGTATGAAATACACAAACCATCAATAAAAGTATTTTATTAAAAAAATAAAAAATAAAAAATGTAACTTAACAAAAAGTATATAAAACGTATACATTTAAGACTCCCACAACCTCAGACACTCAACAGATTAGGACATTTCTAGATATTTGATGTGTGTATTTCTCATTATTTAGATTTTATAAGGAGATAGATCCTTTTTCTCTGGTAGCAGTGAGTAAAAACTTGATAGCTTACCATGTTACAGAAAAAGATTCTTTCCCACACTTCAACAGCATATTACATATCCCAGAGTATCAACAAGTTGTTTAGTACATTTATTTTCTCTATATGTTATTTTGTAGCTTGCCTCTGTAGGTTATTTCTCTTTGACCTTTAGATGACTGTTACATTTAAAAGATCTTAGTTTCAGTCTCACAGGAGTTCAACTGATTCTTATTCATGAAAGAGCAAGGTTGTAGACAATATCGTGTGCCAGGATAAATACTGAAATTTCCTGGTCTCACCAAGATGGGAAGCAAACCAATGCTTTGGAAAGTAAACAGTCAAGTGTGAGTCTGGAAAACAAGCCTCCAGGCTCCCAGTCCAGCATTATTTTTACTTCTTAAGACAGAATTGGTTCTGCAAAGCTAAGCAACTGAGCAGACCTCTGCACAGTGCTAGAATACATAACTATGTTTAGAATGATACTAAAAGCAGCAAACTGAAAAGCCAGCATTTACCTCTGAATAATACCAATCCAAAAATAAATTAATTGATTACTACTTAACTGGCAAAATATATGTATATTCATGGATATTATGTTTATAATGTAAATAATGTAAAGGAGTCAAATTGACTTGTGTTATATATCTATTACATCACATTCTTTTTGATGAGATCACTTAAAATTGCCATTTATCAGTTTTCAAAGGTTGTTGTTAACTTCTCACTGTATTGTATAATATATATGTCAAACCAACCTCTCTTATCCAATGAAACTTTATGTGTAATCTAATCAACATTTCTCAACCTCTTACACACAGTGTCTGATAACCACCATTCTACTGTTGCTGTGCTTACCTTATTTAGATTTTACATGTAGTGTCTGTTTTTTGGTGCCTGATTCATTTCATTTAATATAATGTCCTTCAAGTTCATTCAAGTTGTCACAAATGATAGATTTTCCTTGTTTTAAAAAACAAAGAATATTCTAATCTATCCATATGCAGCATTTTTCTTTGGCCCATTGTCATGAATATGTTGGATAATTTCATATATTGGCTACAGTAGTGATAGTACAATATCCATCAAAGTGCAGATACTTCAACAAAATAATTTTGTTTGGATCTGTATTCAGTAATAGAATTACTGGAGCATAAGGGAGTATTATATTTCATTTATTTTAAGAACTTCCTATTATTTTCCATAATGAATGTGCCACATTACATCCCCACAAACTTTGACTAAGGATTCTCTTTTCTATATACATTTACCAATGACTAGCATTTATCATATTGTTGGAATCTCCTCTAATACTTGTTGGCTATTATATTTGATAAATTTTACAGCAATATCATTTTAGCATGTTACAAAATTTTTTAGATATTTCTAGGATACTGTTTTATTTGTTGCCAATGTTCTATATCTTTCCCATTTGCGTTTAACTTCATGTCATACTGACGATGGCTAGTTAGTCTGTAATAGTGTGTCCGTCCACTGTAAACCGGCCCTCAGCCCGCTGCCGCAGGCCAAGCCAGCCGCTGATACCCTCACAGCAAACCTACCCGACCGGGCGATGACACCCCACCGGCATTGCACTTGTCCCACCCCCACCCCACCAGAAATCATACCTGGAGCACCTGCCCTGGGGTTCCTCCAGCCAGCCACCTCTCGTCCACTTGATACCCGAGCTGGCTCACCGTCTATTATAACCAAGGACCCCTATTTCTATTTTCCCTCCCTTTCCCTTATGCGCCGGGTCCCTTCCCCCATACCTCCACCCATCCTCGATTGCGTGTGTGGTCTATAACCGCACCACAATCCTAGAGCCTGTCTCCAGATCCCGCAACCGATACCCTGCCTGCCTCGGTGTCCCTTTCCGGCGCCCTCTTCCCTCCTCCTTGCCTCCGTCCTACCGCCGCCCCCAGAAGACCCATTTCTTCGTATTTCTTCTAGCCCTTACCGAAAAATCCGCAACCCAGGGATTCACTGCTAACCATCGCACCCGCCTCCCCCCCTAAGGCGCCGCCCTCACACAATACACCTCAGGAGCCGGCCGCCCCCCCCCACCCACTGCCCCCCACCACCCAACCACCCCCCCACACCGAGCCCCCCCCTCTACCTACATCTGCAATTCTCTCTCTCACCCCCCCCCACCCCCCCCACCCCCTCCCCATGCCCTGCACATCCTGCTTACCACCTAGTGTTTTTTCGTCGCTCATTCCTCCTGTCTTTCCTGTTTGGTGCCTCATCAATGCTCTCAAAAACTTCATCCCTCCTGGGTCAATCCCGCGCGGTCCCAACTCTCAAAGTTTCTCAGCAACTCCTAAAATGGTGTCACTACCTGGTGACCATACTTTTCATTCATAAGCTCATAAGCCTTTTATAGGAACATTTCCTATTCAAACTCTAACCAATATATGGTTATATAATTAACTCAATAGCAGGAAATCTGATAATATAAGTAGAAAACAGACAATGATCGNTATTGGCTACAGTAGTGATAGTACAATATCCATCAAAGTGCAGATACTTCAACAAAATAATTTTGTTTGGATCTGTATTCAGTAATAGAATTACTGGAGCATAAGGGAGTATTATATTTCATTTATTTTAAGAACTTCCTATTATTTTCCATAATGAATGTGCCACATTACATCCCCACAAACTTTGACTAAGGATTCTCTTTTCTATATACATTTACCAATGACTAGCATTTATCATATTGTTGGAATCTCCTCTAATACTTGTTGGCTATTATATTTGATAAATTTTAGATAATTTGTCTGTTTTCTACTTATATTATCAGATTTCCTGCTATTGAGTTAATTATATAACCATATAAATATGGTTATAGTTTGAATAGGAAATGTTCCTATAAAAGGCTTATGAGCTTATGAATGAAAAGTATGGTCACCAGGTAGTGACACCATTTTAGGAGTTGCTGAGAAACTTTGAGAGTTGGGACCTAGCTGTAGAAACAGTGATTAATATATCAGATAGTCAACAAAAAGTTAAAGAAGTATTAATTTAGTTACTTAAAAACAATATGTGTAAGCATGTGTGCATGAATGTGGATATGTGTGTGTGTGTATATATATATATATATATATATATATGTGTGTGTGTGTGTGTGTGTGTGTGTGTATGTGTGTGTGTGTCTGCCTGTCCATATGTATGTATGTCTGGCAGTGTGTATTCTTTTCTAATTAGTAACCCTGGCTGACTTAATGGCATAAGAAACTAAGAATTCATTGGTGCTTATGACTTCATGCAAGGAGTAGTTAAAGATGGCTTCCTGAAATTTAAACCTATTAGTATTTTATGTATGACTGATAATTCATTATTTTCTGAAGACACACAATAAACTATTATTATTTTAGGATTTAAGGGACCATTCAATATTTTAAAGTGATTTAAAAATAAAAGGGGCTGAAAAGATGGATCAGCAGTTAAAAGTACTAGATGGTCTTCCTGAGAACCCAAGTTCATTTCCCAGTGTATACCTGGTGGTTTACAACTGTTTGTAACTCCAGTTCTGGGAGTTACATCTTCTTCTGGCCTCTGCAGATTTCTATGCATACATGTACTTACACACATACAGACAAAACACTCATATACATAAACTAAATTTAAATAAATAAAAATTTCAAAATAAAACAGTATCCTAGAAATATCTAAAAAATTTTGTAACATGCTAAAATGATATTGCCTATGAGATGGAAAATTGTCATGAATTTGTTCACAGGAATATCCTTTTAATTATATGATCTTTTCCTTGAGGTATTCCTCATTGATAAAGATTAATTAATTCCCATGTTCTACTGTAGACACTCAGAGTTGAAGGTATTTATTTACCACATGAAAATGTTCAATGAAGTCTTTGCTCAAATGGTTATATAAACATGATCTATGATATTTAGAGTATTAAGGAAAGATCAAAGAAATCCTTAGAGATCTGCTTTTCTGGGAAGTTCAATAAGTAAAGCAGGCAAAGCATAAAATTTTAACAATCAAGCATCCAAGCACAAGGTACAATGTATCATATTCACTGTCAGAGTGTAGACAAACAAGCATGCTCCTCTGGGAGACCTGAACTCCAATGGCCATGTGAGTCAGTTGGTGATCAGTTCCTAACAAAATGTCAGCAAGTTGTTATGGAAAATATCCAGGCACAAACTTGGCTTTCTCCTAAAATATGTAAATCAGATTCTTCTAGACAAAAACAAATTTACATCACCTACAAAATTTATTGGATTTGATATTTAAATGATACCACCCCTCAACAAAATCCCAAAAGTAAAACAAAAATACCACGATGGTCTCTGTGCTTTCTCCTCAGTTCTTTCAGAGTAGGATTTGAGAGTTCAACCATTTTGGTTATAATTACATAATCACCTTCAAAGTGTTAGGTGGTCTCATTTTTATCATTGAAACATACCTAGCATATTAGGATATAGTTCATAAGTTCCCTTTCTGTGTTGGTTTCCATCCAGATTTGGCATAGTTTCTTTCTATTCCATGTTAACTCAAAACCACAGTAAACAAAAGTAGAAATACCTCCTATACAAGTCCTGTACTTTTCCTGATCCTGACTTGTTCCTCAAGTTTATTCTCCTGGTTCTCTTTAAACATTATGCATTTTCATAGAAGTTTAGTTTGGATTGTCACCTTCTCTATGAAGATCTTCCTGTGTTCTGTCTTCTTCCAGGATGCATTCTCAGTATTACAAAGATATAGTTTTACTGCTCACCACCACAGTTCTCAGCTCCTAATACAGCCATGGCAACAAAATCTCATTTTCAATTGTGAAGCGTGTGCCCATGTTGCCCTCTGCACTAATCAACACAGTCTCAGACCTACAATATGCATTAAAATAACAAAATATGTGTTGTACCTACAGATATCTTCATTTTTCTATAATCATGGGTTTGTGGTTAACAAATATCTTGAATAATTTTTCTTTTATAGAAGGAATGGAGGAAAATAATAGTTTTTATCAAGGCTTCCCTCAAATTCCTCATATCTTTAGATATACTTTCTACATAATGAACATTCTTAGTTTGAAAACTTATAGGTAATTAAATGGGCAGGAAAGACTTCTAGATACATTGCAGATTAGAATCTGTGTTAGAGTGAGAAGACGAAAAGAGAATTAAGACAAAAAATTAAAATAGATCCCTTTTATATGACATAAAGGGCTAAGACAGAAGTGAGTTAGTGTGACGATTTCTTTGCCCAGGAGGAGCCAAACCACTGGCAGGATTGGAGGAGGGGCAGAAAGAATGTAAGAACCGAGGTGGTGTATGACCACAGAGAAACAGTTTTTTGGACTCTGGATCAGTTACTCAGATGAACTCACAACACTGGTGACAGCATGCACAAGACTCGAGTTAGCTCAAGACAGACACAATCCAAGCACCCAGACCTAACTGAGGGACTACTGGCACCCAACAGCTGCAGAGAGAGGGAGAGCTGTTCTCCTTTGAGGGTGATGCTGGAGAGGTTAACCAGTGCAACCACACTGAAGGGATTTGGGGACACAAATTTACTTGATGGCCTTAATAGAAGATAGATAGATGATAGATAGATAGATAGATGATAGATAGATAGATAGATAGTAGATAGATAGATAGATAGATAGATGATGGATAGATGGATAGATAGATAGATAGATAATGGATGGATAGATAGATAGATGATAGATTGATAGATAGATAGATAGATAGATAGATAGATGATAGATAGATGATGGATAGAAGATGGATAGATAGATGATTCATAGATAAATAGATGATAGATAGATGATAAATAGATAGATAGAAATATAGATAGATAGATAGATAGATAGATAGATAGATAGATAGATGATAAATAGGAGTACTCAAAATTGGGTACAGGGTATTAAAGGAGGGTAAAAATATGGGAGGGGTCTAAATATGATCAAAATGTAATAATGTAAGAAATTCACAAAAACTCAACTAAATGTTTTTAAAAGAAATAAGAGCAGGTGTTCTTGTGAGGCAGCTCATCAGGGCTTTTCATCCAGTACAACTGAGGACTTTGCTCCCATCTTAGAGCCTATACTTCTATCAATTCGTTCAGGTCTCACTTTGGAAGGTATCAGTCCTTCAAAATCTACTCCAATGCCAATTTATATCTTTTTTGTTTAATTTTCTTTATTTCTGTATGTGTATGAATGTACTGTCTGCATGCAGGTTTGTGCACCCGTGTCGTGCAATGCCGCAGAGGTCAGAAGGGGGTGTCGGATTCCCCTGGAACTGAAGTTCTCCTGGAATTGGAGTTTCAGACGGTTCTCGGCCGCCATGTGGGTGCTGGGGATCGAACCCGGGTCCTCTGTAAGAGCGGTCGGCGCTCTTAACCGCTAGGCCATCTCTCCAGCCCGCCAATTTATATGTTAACAGCCCAAATAGAACTCAGCTCTGAATGTACTTGCACATGGAGTAGACCTGACTGTGCACGGTGGCTGCTGCCCCAGAAACAGCCTTCCAGAGAGCAGCTTCCTCACGATTTGACTGTGACCTTTCAGGCTGTATTGATTGGGATCATCCTACATATACTGCTACACAACTATGATCCTTCTCAGGTAGCTGTAGCTCCATGTAATTGCAAAGCCTGGTTCCAGGTAATCAAAACATCTCTCTGTAATAGAGTTTGGTCATGGAGCACTGTATCTGCCATCTTCTGGTTTCTTGGTAGCAGCTGGCCTTCTGACTTTATCTGCCAGAAATACTCCAAGCTGCCTCATGGCTATGATCAAGCACTGCCTTCCCATCCTCATCCAGCTGGCCACAAGAAGAACAATCTTGGAAGACTATGACCTGGGTTGGCTGGGTGTTCCACCCACCTGGTGAAAATCAAGGACTGAGTAGGTGCCAAATAATTCCCCCATAAGGTGTCCTTCCATTTTTTTTTCCTTCTTGCCAAAGCTGAACCCAAGGTTTCCCTTTCCAACCACTATTCATAAGGTGTATTTGTAGCCTGCTCCCCTGTTCAGCATATAGATGTATGACTCACTACTCCCACTGATAAAGGCCATGGATCTGTTGAGGATGAAATGATCTCCTTTGATCTCCTTGTCTGAGGTCAAAGAAGACAACCTCAGTCCCACTTTCTAGTTTAGTGAAGCCTTCCCCAGCTAGAGCCCTCCTCAGCTAGTGTCCCCCACAGCCAGAGTACTCCACAGCTAGAGTGCTCCACAGCCAGAACCCACCCTATCCAGAGTCCTCCCCACCCAGAACCCTCCCAGCCACAGCCCTCCCCAGCCAGACTTCTCCCCAGCAAGAACCCTCCCCAGACGTAGTCCTTCTCAACCAGGATCCTCCCCAGCCAGAGTCCTTCTCGGCCCTAGCTCTCTCTAGCCAGGCCCCTCCTCAGCCATAGCCCTCCCCAGATAGAACCCTCCTCAACCAGAGGCCTCCCCAGCCAGTGTCCTCCCCAGCTCTCAGCAGCCAGTTAAAGCATGGCCATTCTTGGCTCTTTGTATTTTCCCTACAGCAAGTTATATTATCTATCACTTAGAAGAAATATCTACTTATGACAATATACTTATCATTTGTCTCTTTACCAAGATCATCTGATTTATATGTACTGTTCTAACTAATGAATTGATGGCACTTCCCAGGGCTTGCTACTCACACTGTAACCAGGAGCCTTCCTTACTTATGCATTGATGACACTTCCCAGGGCTCCTACTCACACTGTAGCCTGGAGCCTTCCTTACTTATGCATTGATGACACTTCCCAGGGCTCCTATTCACACTGTAGCCTGGAGCCTCCCTTACTTATGCATTGATGGCACTTCCCAGGGCTCCTACTCACACTGTAGCCTGGAGCCTTCCTTACTTATGCATTGATGACACTTCCCATGGCTCCTTCTCACACTGTAGCCTGGGGCTTCACTTACTCCTTTAAACATCTGTGTTTTTAGCTCCAAACCAATGTTAGAACAAAGTAGCCACATTTTTCCATGTTCTTATCCATGTTTGGAACATCTTGATCTATTAATGTCTCTTCCAACACCCCTCATAAAAACTCCCCAAATTCTGTCTTTGAATGAAGTTTTTCTGCTGTTTCTTTTCTTTCAGTAAGTTTCTCCTTTGAAATTTTTAGTAGTATATCACTAAATGTAGAAAGGTTTGTAAGTATTTTACCCTCATGGCAAATCATTCCAGTTTTCAGTCTTTCCAGACTCTGATAAAAAAAAAAATAACCCCCTTTTGACTAGAATTCATGTGGTTTATCTTTTCCATTTCATTTCTCAAATATTTTTCTATAATAATAATATAAACATATCACTTACAAATTTGATTATGCAACTTATTATTTTCCATAGTTTACCTGGCTGAAATTAAGCCCTCTAGATTTGTCATAAATGTTGCTTTGAATTTAGCCATATAATGTTACACTTCCACATCTTGGGCTTTACCTTTACTTGTTGGACATGTTTTATTGAGAACCAGTATCATTTCTCTCCTTCTGAATGATAATGAACAGATTTAACACCATTCCCTAGGAGACAATCCTCTGGATGGTGGAAGAGGGAGCTTTTAGTTTGGGTTAGGTGAAGTGGGAAGACACAGCGAAATGTGGGCATAACCATTCCATGTCCGCAGGGCTGTACTGAAGTTTAAAAGCAGGGAGCAAACACGGTGTAAACATTCATCTGTCTCTGCTTCCTGACTGGATGCAATGGGACCCACTGCTACTTCACACTCCTGCTGCCCTGCCTTCTTGCCAGGAGACAGTGAAACTTCAAACTGTGAACCCAAATAAACCCTTCCTTCCTGAGGTGCATTTTGTCAGGTATTTTCTCACAGCAAGGGATAAAGTAATTAAAGCAGGAGGGTTACCACCACACCCATCTCTGCCTGCAGTCCTCCATGATTCAGAATCTTTACTTGGTTGCATACTTTACTGATTTCATATGTACAAACTTCCTGTTTTTAGTTACTGAGCCACATTCCCAATTGAAACCATAAAATTCTGGTCTACATCTTAAAACTATCAGTGAATAACCCCAAATAAGATGTAGAAAATATGCAGGGTTTTTATTTTTATCTAATTTGGAAACTCCCAGCATTAATCATGTTTATAAGCATGATTATGAAAAAAATAATGTGGCTGGAAATTGAACTAATTTGTCCTAAAAATATTTGTCCTTACAATTAAAAGTTTAAAAAAATTATGAGGGGTTTCTGAGGAGATAGTTCTGTGGAAAAGTACTTCCTAGACATAGTGAGGACTTAGGTTCAAATTCCCAGAGTCCACATAAAGTTAGACCTGGTAGCAAATGTCTGTAATCCCTACACTGAGAAGGTTGAAGACAGGAATTTGAACTCCGGGAAGCTCATTGGCCAACTAGCCTAGCATGGGAAGCATTGAAGAGCACATGACCCTGGTTCAAGTTGGAAGGCAAGGACCATCACCTCAGATTGTCCGATGATCTACACACACACCATGCTATACATGAATCTGTGTGCATTCATGTGTAGATGCATGTATGTGCACACACACACACACACACACATTACACACACATATATACCACACAAACAAATCCATATAACACATCATATATACAAGAAAATAAAGATAAAGCAAAATACCAATTTATTGGGGGATACTTGTATTTCAGTAATATGGCATCGATTGTCCCTCCACTCATGCACACAGCTAATGTATTTTCTTATAAAAACCATTTAAGTAACACTGATTACTTTAAGTTTGATCTTTTTGTGCTCGGACCATATACATATTGACAGTAACAAGGTTGAACCACGTAAATATTTGGCAAAAGCTACCATGTTTTCTAGAAACAACAAAAATTTCCTAAGAACATAAAATAGACTTGTGAGCTGGGTACTCCCAAATGCTTATTAGGCTGGAAGATGTGAACCAGTTAATTCTGCAGGTGTTTTCTTGTGAATTATATTGGCATCGTATTTTAAGTACACAAAAACTTAAAACTCCTTTACTTGACTTCTGCTGTACCTAGTACAATTCCACTCCCCAGAGGAATTGCTGAAAGCGAACAGTGTAAAGCTAGAAGGAGTCAGGGAGCTCAGTGCTGGGCTATCTGCTGCATGGCCTACCTCTTTTTTAAACCAAGGATCTTCTAGATCAGCTGCAATGTGACTCTAAAGCACTGCACAAGTATTTAGTGGTCAGTGCACTTGTTTTCAAACTATAGAACTAAGAAAATTCATGTGCGTTGAGTCTTTGAGCCTGCCCAGCTCTGTCATGAAACCTAGTAGAGAAATGATTAGTTTCTGGATCCACATGTAAGGAGAGTGGAAGTTATTCAGTGCTAGCATTAAACAAAAAAATCAACGGATTAAAAAAATTAAAAAATTTCAATGGACCTGTTGGTAAAATGAGGACACAGAGCAAACTCTACGGCCTGGAGAAACAGACTCCCGGTGTCAGAGCTTGCCAGAGCATAGCAGAAATGCTACAGGAACCTGAAGCTGTGAAATAATGATAGATGGGAAATTTGGGGATATTTTGGTACTGGAAGGTCTTCACACAACCTGTGAAACAATAGGCAATAAAGAGTTGTTTATTGTCTTGCAAACTGTAAAGCCCTTAAAATGTTCAGAAAAATATAACTGATGTACTAAGAAGGAAGAGAAAATGTAACCATAACAATGCTTAATTAAGCCAGAAGTGGTGTTGCAAACCCTTAATCCCAGCACTCAGGAGGCAGAGCCGTGCAGATCTCTATGATATGAAGCCAGCTGGTCTACCTAGCTAGTTCCATGCCAGCTGTGACTATAGGGAGACCTTGTCTCAAAAAAATTCATAAAAACAGAAAGCAATAGGAGACAAAATACAGGAGCCAAGAACGGACAATGTGATAGTGTTCACCACTGGGTTAGACCATTGATGCCTATTCTCCCCAAGCCTGCATAGCACATCCAACACTGTGAAAATAGATCAACAGGCAGGAAGTTTTCCCAACATTATGTATTATTTTTTTTTATTGACTTATATGAATTAGGTTATTTCCCTGATTTTCTTCAATATGTTTATCATTGATGTTTATGGTTACTGATGTTGATGTCTTAGCAGCATATCCTGACTCTTTGATGAATTACTTTTCAGCTCTATGAGTTTTCAGGCAGTGTATTTAGGATTTCTCATAGAGAACGGTATCATATCCAAATAAGGATATTTTGGTTTCTTATTTTCAAATTGGTTTTCCTTTTATACCCTTCTCTTGCTTATAGCTATAGATAAGATTTCATACACCATCTTGAATAGGAATGGATCAAATTTTCCCATCCATCCTTGATTTCTACTCTCTACAAGTTCTGCTAATCACCACTCTACTCAGTTTCTATGACATAAACATTTTCAGATTCTGTAGATGAGTGAGATGATGTGGTACTTGATACTGTCTTTCCCTACAGGACTTACTTTCCTTAAGATAGTGATCTCCAATTCTGCTTACATTCTTGCAAATGAAAGGATTGCATTCTTTTATGTTTGAACAATATCCCATTGTGTGTCTGTATTACATTTCTTTCATCCATTTATCAGCTGATAGATACTTAAGCTATCTCCATTTCTTCATGACTGTGATTAATTCTGTAATTTACATAGGAGTGAAGATGTCCCGCATACTGAATTCATTCCCTTTGGCCATATAACAACTGGCAGGACTGTGAACCATTTCATAATTCTATTTTTTAATATAATACTTTCATTAATGTTTTGTGTATTTCAGACATCATCCTTTTCTTTTTTGTGCTTTTATTGATGTTTTGTCTATTTCAGACATCATTTTTCAATTCAGTTTAGGCATATTCCCTTTTCCCTTCTCCCCACCCTACCCCAGATCATGCATTCTGCCATAACTGTCCTGCATCTTTCTCTCAGTCTTTTTTTATGCTTAGAAATTCACATTTTCCTCCATTAATTTTATATTACTCAAAATATGGATACATACTCTCCACCCGTATACAGTAATTACAGAGTCAGACATCATTTTTCAGTTCAGGTTAGACATATCCCCTTTCCCTTCCCCCTACCCCACCCCAGATCATGCATTCTGCCATACATATCCTGCATCTTTCTTTCAGTCTTTTTAAAGTTTTTCTCTGCAAAGGTTTATTGTTTTTGGCAGAATTTAACTATATCAATCCATTCTATGACCCAGTACTTATGTTGTTGTGGTTCCCTCCCAATTGTATTGCTCCAAAACATGCTTGTATAAATGTCATATATGTACCAGAATTATGTCCTCTGGGAATAAACTGTATGTAAACTCTGATATATGTTTAAGAGTGAACATTTTTCCCTTTAATTTTATATTACCCTAAGATATGAATATGTACCTTCCACCCATATACATTAATTACCATGTCTGAAAGTAAGTGATAACTTAATTCTAGGGTTATTAAGAGATTCATATTATAACATCACAGTTGCTTTCAGATAGAAAGAAATATAACATAACATGGCTCAGCTTGCCTTTCAATTGGGGAATTTGGTATGAGCATCCACAAATGAGGCTAACAATTCCCCATTTGTTTTTTTTTGGGGGGGGGGCTGTGTTACTTCACTTAGCATAATGGCTTTGAGTTCCATCCATTTACCTGAAAAGTTCATGATGTCATCTTTCTTTACCAATGTATAGAACTCCATTGTGTAGATGTACCACATTTTTGTTATCCACTCCTCAGTTGAAGGGCATTTGGATTGGTTCCAGCACTTCCCTAATGTGAACAGAGCTGCAATAAACATAGCTGTGCATGTATCTTTGTGGCAGGATGAGTCTTGCAGGTATATACCCAGGAGTAGTATGGTTGGTCATGTGATAGGCTCATTTTGCATCGTTTAAGCATTCTCTACACTGGTTTCCACAGTGGTTGTACCAGTTTACATTCCCACCAGCAGTGGATAAGAGTTCACCTTTCTCCACAACCTCTCTAGCATTTGGTGTCTTTTGTTTTCTTGATCTTGGCCAGTCTTTCAGAGTGAGACGATAACTTAGAGTGGTTTTAATTTGCATTTCCTTAATTTTTTTTTTTTTTTGTCTTTTTGAGACAGGGTCTCCCTGTAGCCCCAGCTGTCCTGGAACTCACTCTGTAGACCAGGCTGGCCTTGAACTCAAGCTTTTTGAGTTTGATGAGGTCCCACTTGTCAGTGTTGACCTTTTTCCTGTGTGCTGCTGTTTGTTAGAAATTTCTTTCTGCTTCATTAGTAGGATCGAAAGGTTATGCCTGGACAAGCTGGCAGCCCCTGAAAGAAAACAGGCAGAATGACTAGAGACCAAACAACGCTCCAGAGAAAGTATGACTGTTTTGCTTCTCATCCACCTGTGCCCCTTTTCTAAGCTAGGGAACAAAATGCAGAAGAGGGGCGCGGCTAGATGTAAGGCTGTGATTGTGGTGAATGTGAAACTACAACAATATAGTTGGAACACTCATTTGATCAACTTGATTGAACATACGCCCCCCCCCCCCTGCTGGATGGTAGGACCCTGGCTGTGTGGTTTGGGCACAACTGCTCGCAAAATTGGTTTTTACATGAAGGATGCTTGTACTCACAGATATCACTATTGTTTAAAAAATGAAAAACCAAAACAAAACATAAAACAGAGAAGATGCAGAAAAGTTACGGCAGATGCATGATCTGGATGGTTACGGGTGGGGGGGGGGAAGGAAGGGGAATATATGCCTGAACTAATTGGAAAATGATGTATGAAATACACAAAGCATCAATAAAAAAAATGAAATCCTTTTCCTATTCCTATGTCTTGTAGATTGTTACCAACTTTTTCTTCTATCACCTTCAGAGTTTCAGGTTTCATACTGAGGTCTTTGGTCCACTGGGAGTTTATTTTTTGTACAGGGTGAGAGGTAAGGGTTTTATTTTGTTCTTCTATGTATGGTGATCCAGTTTTGACAGCACCATTTGCTGAATGTTCTATTTTGCTTTTCAATTCATGTGACAATATACTCTGACCGATTCCAACTTGGAGAGGAAAGGGTTTATTTGACTCACATCTCCTGGGTCACAGTTCATCACTGAGGGAGCTCATGATAGGAACTCAGGGCATGAATCTAGAGGCAGGAGCTAAAGTACAAGCCATGGAGGAATGCTGCTTACTGGCTTGCTCCTCCCCGCCAGACCAGCCCTGCTTTCTTAACCATAACACAACAAATTGCCCAGGTTGCATCTACCCAAGTGTGCTGGGACCCTCCCACACATTGCTCAACAATCAAAGACATACTCCACAGACATGGCCACAGGCCAGTCAATGGAGCCAATTCCCCAATTGAGCTCCCTTCACCCCGGTGTGTCAAGTTAACACCCAAAGCTCTCTAGAATACTGAAGAGTTGATCTTTCTCCAATGAGCTTTTTTTTTTTTTTTTTTTTTTTTTTTTTTTTT